>OX387435.1:6500486-6673445 GCA_947563755.1 Lochmaea crataegi
ATGAACGGCACTATATAAAGATCCCAATGTAGCAGTTCTCTTGGCACGAAGAATAAGATGGTTGGGGCACGTGGAAAGATTAAGAAGGGAGCGGCTACCATAGCTAGTCCTAAATAGAAGGCCAATTTAAAGGAAAACAAGGAGTGTACCCAGAATCAGATGGTTACATAAAGTCAAAGCGGATTTGAAAATGAATAAAAATTTGAAATTGGATGGAGATGGCAACAAATAGAAAAGCATGGAGATAATTAGTACAAAATGCACTCAAAAAATATGGTGACTATTAATTAATAAACTTGAATAAAAAAAGAATTGTATGACAACAAATGCAATTGTATAAACTTTTCCAGTCCTAGTCATTCAAAAACTAAATTTTCTAGTGCTATAGTTGTCTTATTTCTAGCCCAACTCCTGTAATCTGAGTACCATTCTGATGAGTTATTTGATAATAATTGTTTGTCTTCCAGTCATTTTCAACCACCTCTTCAGAGATCTTTTACTTATGTCTTACTTATGATAGCTGAACTTCCACACCACTCAAAGGAGAGGTCTGAAATTCCTCGTTATTGAATAGTGTTATAAAGTCCGTCTCTGCGTATGTTTCGAGTATAATCATTTATTTGATATTTGCCGTTTTAGTTGATGCTGTGATGATTGCGTGAGATCAATCATTTGGTTGGTGTCTGTCGTGATTGGAGAACATTCGTGTGCAGATTTATTTGAATCGAAAGGAATAATTGTCCTGCTTTAACGAGGGAATATAAACTTTGACGTTGATATTCAGCATGACAGATATATTGTAGCACCACCACCGAAGGCGGCGACCTACGCCAATTTTCGAATAATCGTAGAAAGTTAAAATGCACTTTACATAAATATATGAGAATGTTTATTCAAGTGAGCGATTTTTGGTAGGAGCAAAATTTATGAATTCGCGTCACCGACATGCTAAGGTGACGTGCTGCGCCTTGACAGTATCATGTGTGTGCTGGTCTTTTTTTGGATGGGTAATGATAAGATTTTTATAAGGGGTCAATTGATTTGTAGATATTTTTTCTTATCATAGGCTTACGATAAAATTTGTAAAAGGGATTAATGTTTGTGTAAAAATTTCCATTTCCCATAGGCGTACGATAATTTTTTTGAAAGATGTTATTTTCATTTATCATGGGTGTACGATAAAATTTTTATGAGGATTCAATTTATTTGTATGGGCGTACGTTGAATCTTTTAAAGAAGGGGAAATTTACTTGTAAAAATTTCCAGCAGTCCCCATGACTGCCTATTTCTTTTATATATATACGAGGATCGAACAATAAAATTTGTTAAAGTTTTATTTACTTTTCTTCTAATGTTCTATAAAGAGGGTTTCGCGATGAGAGAAGAGCACTCCGCACGTATTGTTCAATATACTTTTTCTATGACTAGTAGTAGGTCCCTTTGTGTTTGTTGACGTTGTTAAAGTGAAATTGAGTTAAGAAATCGAAAGTTAAGGAAGTTATAGTGAAGTCAGCAGCTCCATATGGCTTGTAGGTGGTTGTGTAATATTTTGGCATTGAATATTTTTACCAGGTTTGAGATGAGCTCTGTTAGGTATATACATCAAAATCCTTACTTCTTCTAGGTTTACGATAGTTTTCTTTTGTACTTTTTAGCATAAAATTCACAATGCTTTCTGCTGCTTGAACCAAATACGTAAAATTGTTTTTTTTTGTAATTTGAAAATAGAATCGAAAAGGTACAAACTACAAGAGCCCAAGAAATGCAAAAGTGATATTGAACTTGTGAAATCTACTCAATGCTGTTTTTTCATCACCATTGTAAGATCTTCTGATCAAGTAATTGGAACATCAATCTTGTTTCTTTACAGCCTGATGATGGTATTAACTGAAACTAGCTGCTAAGTTTATTATACGTTGTTGTTTGACTTTGTGTTTCTTTGAAGACCTTTATTCGATTTTAACCACATTTGAGAAATGAATGAGCTCTGAGATTTTTTTAAAATGTTTCCAAAAGCAATATTTCAAAACAAGGGGCGTCGAGGTTGAGTCAGCACCGGGGAAGAACTACCTTAAGCCGGTACAGGTTTTAATAGTATCGATATCTTCCCATATCGTAGAATGTGAAGTTGTAAAATATGAACAATCTACAGGTTACGCTAGAGTCATCAGCAGAAAAAGTGAATTTACTATGTATGTCCGTTAATGAATAAAAAAAACGAATTGGACCAAAAACTGATCTTTTGGGTACACCACATCTTAACGGTAGATTTTCAGAATCTTCAATATTCGCTTGTAGGTGTTGTTTTCTACATCAAGATGAAATTTAAACCATTTTAAAGGAATACCTCGGATGAAATTGTTGTTCTTTTTATTAAAATTTAATAATCAATACAGTGAAAGGACTTCGCGACATCACAAAAGACTGAAACCGTTTATTATTCAATGAAGTATATACTGCATCAAGAACAGAGAACATTGCGTCACTAGTGCATTTATTGGATCAACTTTCGTTTAGCTGAAATAAGTTATGTAAGAAAGTTTCGTTTATTAACTATTTGGAATCTTTTCTAAACAGAAAGAGTCGAATTTTTTTTTGCGGAAATGCACAATTTTCATTTTTTCGACTTCAGAATAGCTGAAACCAGCTACAAGAAAATACATTTCTTTTTTACATTTTAGACAATTTTCTAAACATAAACACGCAAAAAACTTCTTGCGGTAATAAACCATTTTCATTTATTGATAAAAACAGGCGTGTACAGAACCGTTTGTCTTGAGATTTTTGAAGCGATATTAAGCAGATAAGAATAGATATTATTCATTGATCTGTGTTAAAGGTCGGGAAGAGGATTAAACTCAATTTTTACATAGTTTATATTATTTATTATAGTTTATTTATTAGTTTCAGATATTGTAAAGTCGGGAAAATGATGCATTTCCGCAGAAAGTTTTTTGTTATTTTGTATTTGGGGGGAGGCATCTATATACTGAAAAAACAAATTTTTTTTTGAAACTGGTTTCAGCTAAAAAAAATTTGACCCCATTTATTACATAGAAAGCCAAATTGTTACAATTTTAAGATGTTATGTTCAATAAATTGTAGTTAAGAAGAATACTAAAAAACACGCTTTATAGGGACATAATCGAAATAAAAAGTAGAAAATATTTCTTAATTCAAGAATAAAAAGATTAACGAGAAAATTAATGTCATTGTGGTTAAAGCGTGGGGTGCTTTGTACTACATTTGTTATACACTAACTCTGCATTTCGGAATAGAACAGGTAAGAAATTATCAATTGATATCGAGCACCCCACGCTATTACCACAATGACATTAATTTTCTCGTTAATCATTTTATTAATAAATTAAGACATTCCACGTGTGGCCTCGGAACGTGAAGGTACTATTTTCGTTCGAGAGCTCATTAACGTTATCCATAACACAAGTGATTAGTTTTTGGGACTTATATTATTTGCTGGCCCATATTGGTATGTGTTTATTTACACCATTTGATACTTAAAAATAATTCATCTATATGTCAGTCGCCTGGTCTAAATAGTTTATTAAATATTTTGGCATCCAAAATATTTAAACATGTCAACTCAGCCCACTGCACGAAGCTTTGCTGCTGTCACTAAATCAAATTCAAGAAAATCAACTTCGACACCCATAACATATCCTAGTAGAAATCAAGCTATTGTAATAAATGCACTTCTGGATACAGTTCTCTTCGATTACATCAAGGCAATTGGTGAAATTGTGACTCCTAAAGGAATCACCCATGCTTCCCGTATATCTAACCAACGGATTTGCATCTTTCTTGCTTCTACTTTAGTCGTTGATAACCTCCTCAGAGACCACTCTACAGTTGCCATTAAAGAAGAAATTGTTCCCATACGCAGGCTCATCAGCCCTTCTAAAATATTACTATTATCTAATGTATGTCCCTCAATTCCTAATATACTCATCGAACATCTCTAACAATGATCTCGGATTTCAACTCACATCCCCCATCACCAAAATCCGTATTGGCTCATCTGAAGAAGATAATTCCCATATCCTTAGCTTTCGTCGGTCCGTCTATGTCCTACCGGAGAAAGATAACTATGAAATACAAACCTCCGTTGTAATACTGCTTTCCGGATCTTCGTCACCTCAGATAAATTGGAGTGCTTTCTCTGCAAACAAGCTGGACATACTGCAGATACCTGCCAAAATCCTCATGACACTTCCTCCCTCTCCACAACTACTCCTATCCAGAATGATTCTACCGATATCTCTGATAGGTCTCTCAAAAATCGCATTACCTTATAGGTATAAGAAAATACAATGTACCATAAATCCCAACGATGTAGTCGATTCTGATAGCTTCAAATATTTTAACTCTATTAATAATGACTCCAATTGTGACGATACCGACCTCTTTTGATATTAACTAATAAATTCACGATAATTCAGTGGAATTGCGACGGATACTATCCGCGCCTAGAACGTCTACAACAACTCATTTCCCTCTTCCATCCTGATTTCCTATGTCTCCAGGAAACAAACTTTACATCTTCCAAAATCCCTACACCAAAGGACTTCGAAGGATAACATTACATCCGAACCATCTGCTCCAGAGCCAGTGGTGGAGTATCCATATTTGCATCCAAAATCTTTACTCAATTCATCTGCCCCTTACTACTAATTTTGAAGCCACTGCCATAACAGCCTATTGTCCCCAAAAATTAACCATATGCTCCTTATACATTCCTCCCGACTACAAACTAAATGAAGAAGAGCTTCTCGACTTGGTTTACGGTCTCCCCCAATCCTTTATACTTTTGGGTGACTTCCCACGCACATATGGACGCGGCAAAGTAGTTGAGAACATACTAAATAGTACTAATTCATGCCTCCTCAATACGGGATCATACAACCACTTTAATATCGCTTCTGGTACCTTTTCTGCCATTGACCTAAGCATCTGTGATCCCAGAACCGCCCCTAACTTAACCTGGCAAACTGATGATGATCTTTGTGACAGCAATCATTACCCCATAATCATACGTGACAACTCAAATGATCAAACTCATGTGAGAAGTTATTGGCGCCTCAACAAAGCGACATGGCCGGAGTTCTCTCTGGAGGCTAAATCTCTCCTGCGTGATTTACCTACCACCATTAATATTGATGATTCTATAAAGCTTTTCTCCGATGCCATAATTACAGCAGCATTTAGTCACATTGGCAAAACCACCCTCTCCCCCCGTCACAAAATTGAACCTTGGTGGAACCCTCAATGCGTACAAGCAGTGCCACAATCCAAAGCCGCCCTCAACGTTTTCCGCAAACACAATAGTCCCGAAAACCTAGTTAAATTTAAAAGACTTAAAGCTAAAGCCAAATATGTAATCAAACAGAGCAAAAAAAAACTCCTGGCATAAATATGTAACATCCTTGCATAATGATTGAATCCCTTCCTAAACATGGAAAAAAATTCGACAGGTTCAAGGACACAAAACTAACACCAAAATTCCCCATCTTTTTTTGGCACTTCCTCTAGCCACAGCCAAACTATTTCTAACATCTTTGCTGATAAATTTGATGAAAAATTTCAAAACACACTCAAGTGTCCCTTCACAGGTAACCCACATGAATCTGCCTCCCCCAAACTCACGTTACCTCACCAACAAGACATCGACGATATTAATTCACCTTTTTCATTCACTGAATTAACAACAGCCTTATCTTCATGTAAAAATTCCGCCGCTGGTCCTGACGACATCCCCTACATTTTTCTTAAAAATTTATCCACCTGTAGTCTTACTAAACTATTAAACATTTATAACACTATTTGGTCCTCTCAATTATTCCCTACTCAATGGGATTCATCCATTAACGTACCCGTCCTGAAACCATCTCAGCCATCTACGCTACCTACCACAGTCCTATAGACCGATTTCCCTCACATGCACTACATGCAAATTAATGGAAATGATGATAAACAGACGACTCATGTGGTTTATCGGAAAACACCAAATCTTCCAAATGAACAATCCGGCTTCCGTCGTCACCGATCCAAAAGAGATAACCTCGCAGTCTTACAAACCCACATTGCCGATGCTATAAATCGTAAACAAGAGGTGTTAGCCTCTGTCTTTGACATTGAAGCCGCATTTGACACCTTATCAAGACAGACGATTATTGATAAACTTTCATATTATGGCCTTAACGGCAACATTTTCTCATTTATCCGACACTTTCTTAGCAATAGATCCTTTAGTGTCTCAGTAAATGGCTGCCTATCATTAACTCATGTCCAGCAAGACGACGTTCCCCAGGGCTCTATTCTTAGCCCCACATTATTTAATCTAGCTATTAATCATTTGTGTAACAATCTGCCGTCCCCTGTCAAATATGCTGCAAATATGCGACCTTGTAATTTACTGTCAGGGTGTCTCGACACCTACTACATGCAAACTCCTCCAATCTGCTGTAAACCTATTATAGCAGAATATTTTCACTTGGCCTTTCCCTCTCCCCTACAAAATCCAAGCTCATGAGATTCAGCAAAGAAGCCCCATCCCGTTACTCTGAAATTTCAGTGAACAACCTCCCTTTCCCATTCGTCGAACACTGCAAAATTCTTGTCTTGGTGTGATATTAGACTCCCGACTTACTTGGAATCACCATATCAGAGAAACCAGAGAACACTGCCTAAAACTCTTGAATATCATTAAAACACTCTCTCGCTATCAATGGGGAGCTAGCGAATATTCCCTCCTGGAAGTATACAGAGCTGTCATTCGATCCAAACTCAATTATGGCGGTATTGCATATATGTCAGCATCCAAAACGTCCTGAATACCCTCAACCCCGTACACAATACTGCCATCTAACTTTGTTTAGGCGCATTTCGCTCTAGTCCTGCCGAGAGCCTTGGCATTGAAGCCAATGAACCCCCCCTTTGGCTCAGACGTCAATATCTCCTCTTTTCTTATGCTTCCTCGACCTCCTCAAACCCCTCTAATCCAGTTACCTCTTTAATAACCAGAATTTCTCACATTCCTAGCTCCCCATCACCCAACCCGCGCATACTTACCATTCCCCTTCTTTTAAAAACATTAATCCCTCACACTCAATTATCCTCAACCAGCCCTGTCCCCATCCCACACAACTCACCCTGGACCAAAATACTCCCAAGATGTAATATCTCCCTCGCCAAGTTCAGCAAGGAAGAAACCAATCCTGAACTCATAAGGAAATCCTTCCTAGAAATCCTAAATTCAAATAAATACGGCCGGATCCTCTTCACTGACGCCTCCAAAAACAATACTGGTATTGGATGTGCTGTTACTTCTTCGCAATCAGCCGTGGGATCATACCGAATCCGAGCCTCTTGTAGCATTCACACCGGAGAACTATTCCCTATTCTACAAGCCTTCAATATCTGCGTAACCCCCCATCAACAAGTAGCTATTTGCACTCTCTCTCAAATCATCCCCTCGTTCAATGCATCCACGATACCTATCTAACCCTTATTCCACTTGATATAACCATCACCATTATATGGATTCCCTCACATATTGGTATAACTGATAATGAATACGCCGATTGCCTTGAAGAAGCTGCTTCATCCACCACAACATCTACTATTCTGCAAATCTCTAGTGACCTAAAATTCACTATAAAAAAACTTTACGGAAGAAATGGCGAAACCAGTGGAACCATTCAGTAACATTTTTAATGAAAATACATCCGACCGTTGAACAGTTGAACTGTCAAGCTGAAATTTGGGGAAAAGAGAAATTGACAACGGCATCCCACAACAGTACTGTTGGAAAATCCCCAGAGCGATATGTGAGCCATGTTGGCACAAACGCAGTAGCTAACCCCCCAAGTAGATTTAACTAAATGACAGCAGACCTTAGCCACCTCTGCCTCCCAGGCTGATTAACCCCCCGACGCTGAACCCTGAAACACATTCCAGACCGCTCTGAGCTCCCTCAACACCCACTGCTGAGAAATCCAACAAAAAAAATATAATCAAAAGGGAAAATGTGATGCAATAAAATATAGACAGATTGAATCCATGTCTATAAGTGAAATATCTAGATCAATCTTTCGGAATGATCATAGATAGAGGTATGTAATGAGCAAAATAGAAAAATTTTAAGTATCAAGATATTAGGTAAGATATTGACTGAAGATAGGCAAAAAGAATTTCTGTAATGTAAGTTGACATCTCGAACATATTAACAAATAGATAATAAAAAAAATTTAAAAATTTTCAACATGAAGGTAATGAAAATTTTTAAGATAATTAAGATAAAGGAAATTTTAAAACAGTTAAGATATCAAAATTTCAAGATAGTTAAGATAATAGAAATTTTAGATAACTGAAGTAATAAAACTTTAGAGCTAAGATAATAACTTCGATATCCCCTGATATGTCAGCAACTATGTAAGTTAATTGCAAAGTCAAATTGTCAATGGTCTTTAAAAAAATTTAATATACCCTTTCGGTATATAACTACAGACAAGACACTTTGTCTGTAACGATAAGATAAGATAAGTACTATAAAATATATAGTACAGTAGACAAGTTTACTACCCTTGTCCACTTAGATAAGATAAGATAAGATAAGATAAGGTAAGATAAGGTAAGATATTTATCGTAAACTACGATAATTAAGATAAGATAAGGTACTGAAGATATAATATCACCCCTAAAACATTTAAGGTATATCCGATATTTCTCCAAATCAATTAGACCCAATTCATTAACCTCTATGCATGTGCGCAACAGGTTTATTACTCAATTTGATTTGACGGTGCAAAAAAACTTTTTCAATATTATAATAAATTTGAATATTTTAAAAATTCGAAAAATTCTCAACAGATTTTATATTATAATTCTTAGATTAGAATTCCATCCGGCTAGGAAAATATTTATTACACTACTCATTTATCCCAGAACACGAAGGTTAATTTGCTAATCAGTAGTAGGGAAAGAAAGTCATTATCGTTTTCTAGTCAAAGAAAAGGAAAATCTCTATGATAAAAAGATAAAAAAAAATATTCGAGACACCAACATACAACACAAATAGAATGAACAATTAGGAAAGGTATATTTATCTGATTACGTTAGGGCTGCTTCGGAATCATCGATATCAGAACACTCATCATCAGACAAGATACCAGCTTTAAGGTCTTTCATGTGCCATCGACCAATATTTTTTCCCGTTTCATCTTTTAATTCATACACTAAGGGAGAGATAACACGATATACGGTACATTGTGTATATTTCGGTAAAAATTTTGCGGAAATATATCTGGCTTTGTCCGATTTTGGGTAGTTCTTTTTCCAAACCCGATCACCTACATAAAACCTATGATCACGTTTGCGCAAATTATAACGTTGACTACTTTGTCGATATGCTGTTTGCAAGTTCTTTCTCACCACTTCGAAAAATTTAGGCATTTCTTGTGTATCCTGAATTCGGTGAACTTTGTCAGAAATGGTAACCTGATTATTTGCATTTTCTGCAATTTCACCATAAAAATTTCCCGAGACAGGTACATTTCGAGCAAAGGTAAGGAAGGAAGGGGTGAAATCGGTAACCTCATGTTTCGACAGCCGAATTGCTTGAGCAATTTTATATATTTCTTCATCCCATGTTCTATGATCTTCATAACTATAAGATCGTATAGCTGTGACAATGGATTTGTTTACGCGCTCAGTATGATTAATTTGCGGATGAAAGTTAGCATTATACCATATCTTTTGTACTGAATATTTTTCCATGAGATTTTTGAAAAGATGACTCGTGAACTGTTTACCATTATCACACGAAACGATTTGAGGTATTCCAAAAATGAGGAAAACATGATTTTCTAAGAAATCAACTATAGAACGAGCGGTAGCCTGACGTAAGGGATGAACCAATACGAATTCAGTGAACCAGTCAACTACAACAAGTGCGAACTGATTACCTTTGCGAGATCGGGGATATGGCCCTAAAAGATCACACGATATTAATTGAAAAGGGAAGTTAATATTACGATATTGTCCCATTAATCCTGCTTGGGGTAAGTTAGATGGTTTACACGATGCACATATTTTACAACGAGTGACATATTTATAAACCGATTTTCTAAGATTCGGCCAATAATAAATTTCAGAAATTCTCTCTAATGTTTTAAAAACACCGAAGTGAGAAGAAGTTGGACTATCATGAAAATGATGTAGAATTTCATTTCGATTTTTAGTAGGAACGACAATTTTCCAATCGGAAATATTACTAATTGGTCCAAATTTATTAAAGACATGTTTATATAATATGTTATTCTCAACTCGAAAACTTGGGTATTTTTCCGGAAAATCCTGAACATGAGAAATCATGTCATTATACCATTTATCAGGAAGCAGGGTAGATAAGTCTCAAATACTAACTTCAGGTATACGAGATAAAGCATCCGCAACTACAGTTCCGGTAGATCTACGGTGTACGATAGAAAAGTTGTATTGCGACAATTGCAATATCCATCTAGCTAAGCGAGGAGAAGGTTTTTTCATGTTATTCAACCAAACCAGAGAAGAATGATCGGTAATTACGGTGAAATGACGACCGATAAGATAATACCTAAAATGATCGATCCCTAACAAAACTGCTAACAGTTCCTTTTCGGTAGTACTGAACTTCTTTTGACCCTTTGTGAGTTTCTTACTCATATAAGCTATGGGATGTTCGAGTCCATCTTCCAGTTGAAAAAGAACACTTCCTACCCCAACATCACTAGCATCTGTCATAAGGAAGAAAGGTTTGGTGAAATCGGGACTACTTAAGATAGGAGCGGTAGTTAAGACTGTTTTCACCTTTTCGAAAGCTTGATCTGCTTGGGGTGTCCAAGTAATGGGTTGGTGTTCCTTTCGCTCACTTAGAAGATCAGAAATTGGAGCAGATGAGGAAGAAAAATCTTTAAGAAACCGTCGATAATACGAAACCATTCCCAAGAATCTACGCACCTGAGTGGCAGTTTTCGGAACAGGATACTCACAAATAGCAGAAACCTTTTCAGGATCGGTACGAAGACCATTTTCATCCACTACATAACCTAGATATCTAAGGGAAGAACGACAAAACTGACATTTATCTAAATTCACCGTCAAGCCGGCATCTCGTAATCTCTCAAAAACACTCTGGAGAATTTCCATGTGTTTGTCAAAATCAGGAGTACAAATGATGATGTCATCCAGGTAGTAAAAACAATAAGGTTCTAAGGAAGGACCAATGACCAAATCGATCAAACGACACATACTAGCAGGAGCAGAGACTAAACCGAAAGGGGTAGTGACATACTCGAATAAACCTTTACCCTTAACTGCAAAAGCTGTTTTTTCCCGAGATGATGTCTCCAACGGAATTTGATAAAATGCTTGCTTCAGATCGATACTAGATATATAACGAGTATCTCGAAGTTGACTCAGTATAACTTCGATTGAAGGTAAGGGATAAGCATCTTTATTTAAAGTTACACTATTTAATTTACGTCCATCAAAACACATTCTGTATTTACCATCTCCCTTTTGAACTAACCAGATAGGGCTACAATATGAAGATTTACTTTCCTGAATTACACCTAATTCAAGCAAAGTATCTACTTCCTTTTCCAGGTAAGCTTGCATTGCCTGAGGTAAGGGATATTGGGTTTGTTTAAAGGGAGGGGAATTTCCGGTATCAATGAAATGCTCTATCAAATGAGTTTTGCCGATTTTATCTGAAGGACTAATAGTCTTGAAGAGATCAATAGTTTGATTTAATTTACCAGTATGATTAGGAGTTAAATGAGATACATCCCGAATTGTATTGACTACAGCCAACGAGAGAGAATTTACAGTTAAAGATAATTTAGAGAAATTTATTTTTACGTTAAAAATCTTAAGAAAGTCCATACCGAGAATAATGTCATGTTTAACAGAAGGTATTAGATAAAATTTCATAAGCCTAGATATCTTGTCTGTGATGACATATGTTTCGATATAACCAAGAACGTCCTGCAACTTGCCATCTGCAGTAGATATTTTTAAGTTATCATCGTTTAAGATAGGTATCGATAAGTTATGGATAAAATCTAGTGCACGAGAACCAATCAATGAGATATTTGAACCAGTATCAACAAGGCAAGAAATTGTTTTATCAAAAATTATGATATCGACATAAGGTCGATTATCATTTTCCATGTTATACAACAGTGACCCTACATTTGCTAAAGACTTATGCTTCGAGTTTGAAACTATTGAATTTGATCTTGAATTTAATTTATAGAATTTTTTGACAAATAAAAGCCATTAATTCCAGTCGGAGTGACTTACAGTAGGAACCTTTTTTAAGATAGAAGGAGAAATTTTCCTTGCAGAACTGGAATTTACAGGATTTATTTGAGATAACCTCAATTTTTGTCTTTTGTAGGTTTTTCCTGAGGTTTTGGTTTTACTTTGGTGCTGGATTTTCCTGATGTTCCCGGTTTCTGAGCGACTGTGGTAGAGTGGGAAGCTCGACCACCGCTTTGTTCGTTTTTTGAACACTTTGGACATTTCGTTTTTACAACCAAAACAAAACAGTTTCCTAGGAACTTGACAGTTATAATACATATGACCTGCTTGTTTGCAATTCCAGCAAGTCCAGGTAGAAGATACTACAGATAGATTTTTTCGTGTTTGTTTAAAACAAGAATTATCCTTAAAAGAGGTACTAGGTATGCTCAAATCTGGTTCAAGTAAATATTGACTGCTTTTATGATTAGCTGTGAACTGTTGGTCCCAAGTTAATGTTTCCTCTAGTCGTTTACATTTTTCAGTCAAAATATCAACAGTATCAATATCAATTAAAGCTAATGGTTGTGCATAATGAGGTAAAAGATTTCTACGAATAATACGAATGATGGCACTTTCACTTGGTTTGTCATCAAGACGGTTGAACAAACCACACATGGCGTTAATATACAAGGTAACTCGTTCATGTTGACCTTGTTTTCTAGCTTTGATTTCCTCTAGTAAATCATCTTGGTAGTTATACGGTAAGAAATCGGATTTTAATTTGGTCACCAATTGTTCCCAATTCTGAACATTGCATCTGTTAATAAGATACCAATTAAAAGCCTGATCACTAAACAAATCAGCTGAGCTAGAAAACAATTCAGCATCTGTGATACCTCTCGAAAGTTTGAGGCAATTTACGCGTTCTAAAAATCCAAGTACAGATTCTTTGGAATCTATTCCTGAGAATCTTATCCCCCATTTATGTACAGGTACAGGTTTAGAAAAAGAAAAGCTTTGACTTGTATTTACTGGAGTGGATTGACTATCTGAATCGATAACATTGATTTTGCTATCTAATTCACCTTCTAAACAAAATATTTCTGTTGTTAAATGTCTCTTTACTTGTTCTTGTTCGTCCTCCTCGCAAGTTACACGAGAAGTACGTTGAGTGAGGTGAGTTAGACGGCAAGTCAATCTTCTGTACTCGACATCCGAAGAAGTTCCAACAAAATCTTGAACCTTCTTCTTCAAGTCGGCAAAAGACATCTTAATACCTGTAATTTCGGTAATAAAAGGAAGTTCAACATATGAAGTCGAACTCCTCATAGATACTTCCTGTGTTAGAACACCGCGTAATAATTTCCTCTTCTCTGTAACCAGTGAAGGGATTTCCAAGCCACGATAAGAAAGTTCGTAATCCAATTCATGAGATAAAAGATAATCAACATTTAATTTGAAAATTCGTGCCATTTTATCATACGTTAATTTACGGTATTAAAAATATAAGATAAAAGAGAAAAAACGAGTACTGTTGATATTGACGAAAAAGAAAATTTTATATGTACGATACGTGAAGATATACGATAAAAATATAAAGATATGTTAGATAAACGATAATAAAAATAGATATTACCAACTCAACATATGAACGATATGATAAGTAAAAGATAGAAAGATAACTAATACGATAAGTGAAAAAAGATATATATATATATATATATATATATATATATATATAGAATATTAAAGTGATTGCTTCTGACTTCAACTACTGTCCAAACTTCCAAGTTTCAAGATTTATTGATATAAAGCAGATGTGTAAAACAAGGCCCCACGTTGGGCGCCAATTTGCAACGGCTACTCAGTTTAGAGAGCACCTCAGGTGTAGATTCTGAGACCAAACTAGTATAAATTCAGAGAGTATTCTTACCGGTTCTCGGGTAATTCTACTTGAAAATTTATTTAAGGTGAAATAAAGATAACTTATGAAAATTAGGAAAGGTAAGTGGGCGCCACTCTGAATAATACTAGTTTATTTGTTATTCACATCTGCATTATAGCGACAAATCCTGTAAGATTGGAAGGGAAAAAAACTATATGAACAACGTTATTAAATTTACAAGTTGTATATTGACTTTAAAAATATGAAATAAAAAAATTGACTAGTCAACATATGTTGTGTTGGAGAGCAAGAACCATTGTACTTTCCTGTTCTTGTAGAAAGTTGTCGGAAAACTTGAAGTCCCGGATAAGGTATTCCAGGTAAAGTATTCCAGGTAAAGTGTCTCAGGTAAAGTGTCCCAGGTAAAGTGCTTCAGGTAAAGTGCTCCAGGTAAAGTGCTCCAGGTTAAGTGCTCCAGGTTAAGTGCTCCAGGTTAAGTATCCCGGATAAAGTATCCCAGGTAAAGTTTCGGGTCCCGGTAAAGTGCTAGGGAACAAATATAATATCAGGAACAAATTTACCAAATTTAACAAAATCCAGGATGTCTGAAGTATGATATTACAATACAGATAATATTTAATGTTGAAGAAAATTATTTGACAACGTGGTTTATACATCCTGTATTTTTTTAGATAAAAGAAATACTCAAAGAAAGCAATAAATGAAATAAATAAATGAAAACGATAAAATCGAATAACCGATTCTGCACCGGTAAATACATACATTTGTTTAAATACGTATATATTTTTAAATAGATATTTTTAAATAGATAATATAAAAAAAACCTGAAAGAAAAAAACAAATTCATATCGATATATATTATTCCTGGCACTGGAATGACATTGCTACATAATAAAGATAGGAAGGTAGAAGCTATTAAGAAAGGAGAGTTAGTTATACATTTAAGCGAAATGACTTACCACTCAAATGAATGCACTTCTAAGATAAGATAAGATAAGCCAGAAAGGCTTCAATAGCACATGTTCGCCAGGAAGAAGAACGAAACCCCTTTGCCACTTGTTTAAATACACGAAATCATGTGAACGACCACCGACTTACGTCTCATGTTCGTGTCACGCTCATACGCTTTGACCAGGAAAGGAATTTACCTTTCAGTAGTGAATTCTTGATTCATATTTGATTTATAATTGGTAGAAGAAGAGACACGAGATCGAAGTGGGAATTTCAAGATGGGCGTGACTATTTTCCGACGGACGGACCTCGATCAGCGCGCGTAGAAACGTTGATTTCGACTCTCGTCGACAGTAAATATATTCAGCCTTGAAACATTTCTCGGTGTTGGGCATGAGAAAGGACTGGCTATTCGCCGCCCATACGATAATTTATTAATTCAATCGAGGGAAGTAAAGTGAACGAAATTAACGTTACACTTGGTCTTGCGGTCTCGGTCTTGGTCTTGCGAAAAAGCAAGACCAAGATTATCATTAGATGAGCAATACCAAGACCAAGACCAAGACCGAATGAACAAGAGCAAGACCAAGACCGAATGAACAAGAACAAGACCAATACCAAGACCGAATTTGCAAGATCAAGACCAAATACACAAGACCGAACTAAAAACTCTCACCTCAGAGAGTATCGTCCCCTTTCTACGAAAACCTCGTAACTACATATTTTCAACACTTCTAATAGATGTTTTTGATGATTTACCGAAAATGGCCATTTTCAGATACGAGGTTTACATAGAAAGGGGACAATACAGGGTTGGGATAAAGAATGGAACCAAGTAAATATCTTTTGAACGAAAAGAACGATATTTATGAAAATTTGCAGATAAGTGCAATGTAACAAAATGCAACTTCCTTAATTTAAATGGGACACCCTATATATTTTTACAGATTTTGAAAGAGCTTGTTATTTTGAATTCATACATACTGAGTTTAGTGTAAAAAAATTTGTAAAAACGAGGAATATAGCACTTTAATCAACCTCCTTTGAGTGTTTTGCATTAGAGCAAAAAACTATTTAGATAAACTAATTGATGTTGTTTGTATGCATAGTAATAAATAAACGAGTACTGTTTAGTACTTCTTTTGTTCTCCAAGTGTCAAATTCTAATTGACGGAAATACATTTTACAATTTAGAATGGTTCAATTAAGTGAAAAAGAGCGTATTGAAATTTTAATGATGATCGGTTATGGTGATCGTGAAGAAGTGTGTCATGTTTCTAATAATTTGCATCCGGAGAGAAATCCTATATCACGCTCAACAGTAACTAAAACATTACAAAGTTTTAATACAACTGCGATGGTAAAAAATTTGCTAAAACCTGGAAGACCGCGGACTGCAACGAACGAAACTGTTAAACAAAATATTGCAATCGATTTAGAAGAATCACCCCAAACTTCCACCACAAATTTGGCACTAAACCATGGTATCAGTCGACGTTCTGTAGGAAAGATATTAAAAAGAGAAAAGTATTATCCGTATAAGGTACAGTTGGTTCAAGAATTGTCAGACGATGATTTTGACCGACGGCCAGAATTTTGCGAACGGCTAATGGACATCTGTAATGTCGACGATAATTTTGCTTCTAACATAGTTTTTTCCGATGAGGCAACTTTTTGTTCAAATGGAACAGTTAATCGCCATAACTCAAGGTATTGGTCAAATGAGAATCCTCATTGGATTCATGAAGCACATACCCAGCATCCACAGAAGTTAAATGTTTGGATGGGAATTGTCGAAAATAGGCTTATAGGACCATTTTTTATCGACGGAAACTTGAATGGTGACAAGTATTTGGATCTACTAAATAACGAAATTATTCCTGCACTTCAACAGAATGGGAAATTACCACAAAATGTTTGGTTTCAACAAGATGGAGCACCTCCCCAATATGATAGACGGGTTAGGGATTTTCTGGATGCGAATTTTCCAAATCGATGGATTGGATGTAGAGGATTCATGGAGTGGCTCGTTCTCCGGATCTTAGCCCGTTAGATTTTTTTCTTTGGGGTTATCTAAAATCACGTGTTTACGTTAGACGACCAACAAACTTACATGAATTGAGACAAATAATTATTGATGAATGTGAACTAATACGTGGAGGTCTTGGAAACAGTGACTCAAGAATTTGTTAATAGGATGGTATATTGTCAGCAAGTAAACGGCGAGCATTTTGAACATTTGAAGTAATTTTGTTTCTCATTATTCTAAAATAATGAAATGTACACCTATTGTACAACTAACAGTGAGTTATTCCTCGTTTTTACAAATTTTTTTACACTAAACTCAGTATGTATGAATTCAAAATAACAAGCTCTTTCAAAATCTGTAAAAATATATGGAGTGTCCCATTTAAATTAAAGAAGTTGATGGCATTTCTGGTTAAACCGGAAGTATATCATTAACAAAAAAATGCAATCAGATGCATTTTGTTCCATTGCACTTACCTGCAAATTTTCATAAATATCGTTCTTTTCGTTTAAAACATATTTACTTGGTTCCATACTTTATCCCAACCCTGTATATCTGATGTTATTTTACACCAGGCACTGTAAAAATGTATATGAGTTGAAATATTTGTAACATCGGCAACATATGCTAGAACAAAACATTTTTGGTATTTGGAATCGTCAGTTTCCTTTATTAAGATTTAACTTTAAGTATATATAAAAAGAAGTTTACCACTGTTTGAAAATAAACAGGATCTACAAGAATGTTCTTTGTCATAACGGCTGGAAAACACATGGTTAAATTATAGAGAGAAACTATTTTTTTCCTATATTTTCACTTCTCCCAAGTACTTTTTTTTCATTAAAAGGTCAATTTATGCGTTGGAGGAAGGGTAGGTTTTCGTGTTTTCATAGCTCTCAACAACTACAGATATCATTATCTTGACAAGCTATGACAAGCTCGCATATATAACAGAATTTAAAACTATTGTTGCGTCGATAGAATACTCTCTGATTTGTTTACAAATATGTAATATTAATTCTAAAACCATTGCCTATTTTATATCTTGTTAACGTTTTTTGGATGGAAAATATATATATTTGTGTTAGTATAAAAGTGTGAAATGAGTGAAAAGGTGTTGGAAGTAAATGATTCTCAAGAGCAGTTTGAGGAAAATTCTAATGAATAAGACAGATAAAATGACCCAGACCAAGACTGGATACGCAAGACCAAGACCAAGAATAAATAAGAGCAAAACCAAGACCAAGAATAAATAAGAGCAAAACCAAGACCCAGACCGGATATATTTGAGCAAGACCAAGACCAAGACTGGATCATCAAGACCAAGACTAAAATTTTTCATTATTGTTTGTAATTATTTTCACACTGTTATATTTATAATCTATTGTAATTTACTGTACCTCGTGCTAATGACCTGTAGCACGTTGAATCGAATAAAACAAAATAAATAAATAAATAGATAAATAAAGAATTATTTTTTACTTTTTAGTTCAATTATCTATAAAGTTTTTTTTAACTATAATTTATTTTTTACTTTTTAGTTCGATTTTCTATAGGGTGTGTTTTTTGTATTCAAGTTTTTTCCAAACTATTATTTATTTACTTTTTAGTACTGGATTACCTCAAATTTTATCACATAAATGGAGGAATTAATAATTATGTTTTTTTTGGGAAGTTCATGAATATTACACAAGCTTCCTTGTTGCCAGCTGTGACTATTTCATTTGATGATACAAACTTGAACAAATATACTTGTGCTCCGGGTTAAAAATGTATTACGCAATGTTGTGTGGCTAGTTTCGTTTTTTGCAAGACTATTATGTTGTATTGTTTACAGTGTAGCCACTCTAAAGAGAATTTCACTGCACTCAATCACTCATTCGTTTCGGTTGAGGTAGTTTTACAAATCCCACTTTCTTTTATAATTCAATATACTGGGTGATAAAGCTCAGTAGGTCTGTTATCATAGAAGATACCGAAAAAAGTAATATATAAAAATTGCATATGGCTTTCCGCTTCATATTTCCATAACTCGAAGCCCGATCAAATTTATGTTTTTTTTGAATGGATATATATTGATAAATGGGTAAACATGAGCAAGTATTTGTATTTGTATGATTTGTTAGTTGTTTATAAACATTATGCCCGGGACAGCTTAATTAAATGAAAAATGAGCTGTGAAAGGGATAATAGTAATTATGCGCCAAGGTAGAAAAGTGAGGTATTATTGTCGAGGTCTTTAATGGATCCGGGACATTAATACACTTTTCTACCGTGGCTCATATAGCATTATTTTCACTACTTCACTACTGGCATTTTATTTTTTAAATATTAGTTTGTCGACTCCCGTTTCACATGACATGACAGCTGTGCACAAGTTAACCTCACATTCTATTAAATGGATTGAGATTTAGTTATAATCAGGCAGGCTCTGTATTTTTCTACCTTGGTTAATAATGAACAACTTTACTACCTCAACAAAAGTCAATAAAGTTAGGTTTAGAGGCTAGTAGTGAAAAAATATTTTTATAGTTGTATAAAGAAGAGAATTTGTTTATAAAGACATTAATGGAAATTGGTTAATTAAAACATTTTATTGGAATGTATTGTCATATTGAGTTTATAGATGGTTAGTATTAGAATGGTTTTATGGAAATATTTAAGGGAATATTTTGAAAATATTATATTTAAAAGGAAAACATCCTGTATTTTAAAAATAATCAAATAAAAGGGAAGCCTTTGATATCGGTGATCGGAAGTTTACATGGAAACGAAATGATGACGGGAGTTGATTAGAAAGATAAAAAATGTCAGATTGATTTTTTTGATTACTGTAGCAAAATTAAACAAACTAAATAAGTTATTTAGCTTTAATTAACTTCAATCCGACTTAATATAAAATACACATGACACGTCTTGTCAGTCAATGTAAAGAATAATCATAGACATTAATAGTAGGTGACAAGGAGGTTTATACGTCATTCTCCCCGTCTATGTTTTTCTCCTCCTACCACAAAGTCGTGTAGATGAGAAGGTAGCCGGCGATTCCTCTTGGGTCTTTCGTTGACAGGTGTTTCTCCCCTTACTTCTTGTGAAGTGCCCGGAAGATTCACGTCTTGAGGATCTGGAGTGGGGCCGTCCGCGTTCACTGAATGAAAGGATTCATCAAAGGAATCATCTTCAAATGACTCTTCAATTGAAGAGCGAGAATCGTTCGGAAGCGGGGCTAAATGCCTATTAGACACTGTACTCTCCGTGCCGTTCGACCTTCGAATTACGGAATAGTGTGGATTATAGTCAAGCAGTTCAGCTTCTTCCACCAAGGGATCGTTTTTTGAGCGAACGTGATTTTTAACGAGAACCGGTCCTGGCGCTAGCCATGTAGGCATTGATTCTCCATTGGGCGACCTCCGCGGATGTTTGAAAAGTCTCTCGTGAGGCGTCTCATTGGTAGATGTGCAGAGAAGTGATCGAATGGAGTGAAGAGCGTTCTTCAAGACTCGTTCCCAGTGTTCTACTGTTATGTTGTTGGAACGCAAGCTGAGTTGTACTGCACGCCACAGAGTACCATTAAGGCGTTCTACTTGGCCATTTCCTCGTGGATTGTACGGAGTAGTTCTGGAAGAGGCAACACTGTTAGCTCTCAAGAAAGTTTTAAGTTCTTCTGACATAAAGGAGCTTCCTCTGTCGCTATGGATGTACAGCGGATGTCCAAACGTACTAAAAAGGTCTTGTAAGCATTTGATGATCGTTGCAGATGACATGTCTTTGCAAGGGTAAGCCCATGGAAATCGGCTATACTCGTCAATTATGGTGAGTAAATATTTATTCTCCGATTTTGATGGAAGAGGCCCTTTGAAGTCCAAATTCAGCCTTTCAAAGGGAGCCAACGCTTTTATTAGTTGTCCTTTTGTTGTCATGAAGCGTGGTTTAAGTTCAGCACATACTCTACAAGAGGTCGTCATAGTCTTTATGTTATTGATCGAGTACTGGAGGTTCTTTGGGCGTACCCAGTGGTACATCCTCGTTATGCCAGGGTGAGATACTAGAGCATGTAACTCATATAATTTATTATTATCCATGAGTGCGCAGACTCTGGATAGTGCATCTGCTGCAGTGTTTTGGGAGCCAGGTCGATAGATGATATCGTATTTAAAACAGGAGAGCTCAAGACGTCAGCGTTAAATTTTTTCATTTTTAATTTTACTAGAGTGGTTTTGGTTGAACATGAAACACACGGATTGTTGATCCGTTATCAACATGAAGTATTTCCCCATCAGGAAATGCCGCCACTTTCTTAGGCTTTCCACAATAGCGTATGCTTCTTTTTCAACCGATGGGTGTCTACGTTCAGCATTCGATAGTGTCCTGGAGAAGAATGCCACTGGTCGGCCTTTTTGAGAGAGCGTGGCAGCTATCGCATACTCTGACGCGTCAGTTTCAACAGTCAGTATCTCATCTACATCAATTGCTACCAGTGAAGCTTTACAAATATCTGACTTTAATTGCTCAAACTGGATAATGGCACTTTCAGGTAACGGGAAACTGCTTACGTTCGTTAAAGGCTGTAGTTTAGTCGAAAAATCTTTCACCCATTTTGCGTAATGGGCAAACAGCCCTAGAGCGCGTTTCAGCTCAGCAGTGTTCGTGGGGACTGGTAGCTGTAGTAGTGGTTGGAGACGTTCTTTGACTGGTTCAATGGTATTATTTTTGATCGTGTAGCCCAACAAACTTATGGTCAGCTGACGAAATTTACATTTTTGATCATTCAAAGTTAGGTTGTACCTTTTTGCAGCAGCTTGAAAGTTCAGTAGGTTCTGTTCGTGATCGCTGTCATCTTTTCCGCATACGGTGACATCGTCGAGGTAAGTAAAAGTCCCTTTAAGCTTTTCCTTTTCTATTATATATTCGAGCGTACGCTGAAATGCTGCGACACCGTTGGTGACTCCGAATGGGATTCTCGTAAATTGATAGAGTTTTCCTGCAGCTTCAAATGCCGTGTACGGTTTTTCACTCTCTTTAATAGGCACTTGGTGATAGGCGCTCTTTAAGTCTATCTGACTGAAGACACTGAATTTCGCAACCTTCGACACAATGGTCTCGATATGAGGTAACGGGTATGCGTCCAATTCTGTAAACTTGTTTACGGTCAAGGAGTAGTCGATCACGAGCCTTTTTCGGTATGCCCCTCCTCCTGCTACTAAGACCTGCGCACGCCAAGGAGATATGCTCGGTTCTATTACGCCGTCTTCCAGTAGCTTCGAGACTTCTTCCGTGATGAATTTTTCGTCTTGTTCACTATAATGTCTGGATTTCACGGCTATATGTTTGATATCCGGAGAGAGGTTAGTAAATATTGAGGTGGGGGGCACTGAAGCTTGCATTACATTGCAGACCAAAGGTTCTTTAGATCCTCCGAAGTTGAATTGGAGACTGGAGTGTTCTTTAAGTATATCATGGCCTATGATAACATCAGCACAAAGGTTGCTGACGACGAGAAATGGCCTGTGTTTGTGTGAGCATTCGTTCATAGTTACAGTTGCAAAGCAAACACTTCTTACGAAAGATACGTTATTTTGAGAGGCTAATGTGACAGTCTGTTTGTGAGGTTTCAGTTTCAGCTGCATTAGTCTTGCTATCTTCTCGTCTATAAAGCTCACTGAACTTCCCGTGTCAATTAACGCGTCGGCGTGATAGTTGTTGAGAGTTACGGGGATAGTAGCCTTTGAAAGACTCGATGGAGAGGCAGCTGAGACAGCATTAGCAACCACTTCAGACTCATCCGAGTCCGAGACACATTCTTCAACGGTAACGGCGTTATTAGTAACCTTCATAGCTCTACATACATTAGCAAAATGTCCCTTCTTGGAGCATAGTTGGCACTGGGCGCTGAAAGCTGGACATTTGAGTCTTCGGTGTGATGTAGTTCCTCCGCAATAGAAACAGGTCCATTTACTTGGCTCTTCCAAAGTAGCTCGGGGATTCTGGGAGTTTCTAGTCGTGCGTCTTGATAATGACGGCACTGGTAAAGCATTAAGATTTATTTCATTCACTCCGCTGGTCATGGCCCGGGAATCCCTTTCCGCAGTTTCCACGGAGAGAGCTTGATCGAGAGCTTTATCTAAGGTGAGAGAGTTTTCTTGAAGTAATTTTTCCCGGACTTTCAGTGATAGTATTCCAGATATAAATGCACCTCTTATAGCTTCTTCTTCATGCGTTGTAGCAGAGACAGCTTCGAAGCTACAATCGCGGGCTAAGAGTCTGAGTGACCTTCCGTAGTCGGATATAGATTCGTCAGGCTTCTGCTTACGCGTGGCTAGTAAGTGACGAGCTAGTATAACATTCTTTGGTTTGAGGTATATTTTATCAAGTACCTTCATGGCATCATCATAGGTGAAAGAATCACGTACGTGCGGAAAGATATGCGCTGATAAATGATTCATCAAAAGTTTAAGCTTTATGGAGTCGGTACCTTTAGGAATCTCTTCGAGTATAAAATTGTCAAAAGTATATTTCCAATGGGTCCACTTTAGGTCCGCTTCTGTTGCGGTGGGATCCACATCGAACTGCTAGGGTCGTAGGTACCTTGCCACATTGGGCGGGAGTTTCGTATCAGTGTCGGTCATATTAAGTTAATTAAATTGTAGCAAAATTAAACAAACTAAATAAGTTATTTAGCTTTAATTAACTTCAATCCGACTTAATATAAAATACACATGACACGACTTGTCAGTCAATGTAAAGAATAATCATAGACATTAATAGTAGGTGACAAGGAGGTTTATACGTCAATTACAAAGTTTAAAAAGGGTTTTGAAAGGAATTTAAAGGAGACTTCGAGCAAGAAACGAGTTTGGAGATATCTGCGTAACAAAGAGCATTGAACAGAGAATTTAGATCCTTCATCTTCTAGAGAGCTCTCGAAGAAAGAAGAGTTATTGCTTCCAAAGTGAATGAAGGTATGAACTTTTAAAATAAATTGTATAGTTTATCTGTGTTTTGAACATTTTTTTTGTAAAGTTAATCCTTAAGAAGGAAAATTTGTATATTAGTGTAAGTTAGGATAGAATCATTGTTTAAAAGTGAATTCACTTATTTTTCTTGTTTGAATTTTTTTTTGGATTATACCTTATCAGTGTCGGTCTTCAGCCAAGCTGGTTTTACCATTTTATTAAAGTCTTTATAAACAAATTCATTAGAGTTTGATTTCAGAATCAGTAAATTTTTTGTTTAATTATTGAAATTACAATTGAGTCAATCTTGAAGGCTGATCCCACCTTGAGAATTTTAATTTTTTGCTCTGTTTCATTTATTTGAAATGTGAGCTGGCGCCGGGCATATCTAATTACAAGTATAAATTTTAAATTTATTAATAGGAAAGATGATAAAATTAAATCATTAAATTAAATAATGATAACAAACTACAATACATTACAATATTACAATATATTACTACTATATAGTATTGTCATCGGTCCTTGAAGAGTGTACAACATTTCGAATTAATCTGAGCGTTCAAAGTGGGTAAAAATCGAGTTTAAAGGTTGCGTTATGAAAAGAACACCCTATATTTTACCACTAGGTATATTGTTTTGTCATCGGTCCTTGACGAGTGTGCAAAATTTCGAATGATTCTGAGCGTTCAAAGTGGGTAAAAATCGAGTTTAAGAGCCGGCGCTCATTGAGCTACTAGCCGTGGCCACTAGACGCGATCAAACTGCGGACGAGTTTTTTCATACATGTATAGCATCGGCGCGAATCGAGCGTTCGAGTGGCCGCGTTTGAGCAACAAGCTGCGGGAGTCTCTTCAGCTTGCTACTCATGGAGGATATACAAGGAGATCGAACTCATACGGGAAAATTGACAAAACCTGTCCTCAAAATCGTCGATCTAAGCAGTTTGTTTTTTCACCGCGGCGTCGCGCATTGTACCTAAGATACCATATTAAAACTGTCACGACAATAACCTTACTTTTTATATTTTACCAATTTGACAGTAGGCAAATAGTAAACATTACTTGTGAATTATAAAAACTAGAGAATTAAAATTGTTAAAAATTGATAATGTTGTTGAAATTTATTGCAATAGTGGTTGGTAGTGCAGATTATTTAAAAGGAAGACGTGAATTGAAATTAATTTAAGTAAACCAGAGTTTTTTCAGTTACCAAAAATAATAAGAAATATTCAAAGATAAAAATAAAGTAGGAAAGGAAATATTTATTATGATAGACTTATTATATACCTTACTTGTGAGAAGTCTAGAAAAAGCACAATTGCACACAAAATACTTTACTTTTGCTGATGAAATTATTATGTTCAATACAAGTACAATTTAAGAGAACTGGGAGAAAAAAGGTGAACAAAGATTTGAAGAAAAACCAGAGATGGTTGATAAGGAATAAGCTGTAATACTAATTTGAAAATATTACTGGCATGTTCTTTATACAAAAAAATATGAATTCAGTTGATATTCAGATAATAACAGGAAATGAAAATATAAATAAGGTGAGAACATACATTGAAGCAAATATATACATCAAATAGAATAAAATTTATGTTTGCCAATTATTGGTGCACTTTACCAATGTAGGGATTACTAAAACCATAAGACATTGAAACTAATCGGTGACACTTATTTCTTACCAATCTTCAGCTACCTAATTCCAGTGTGGCAGACTTGTGGGAAAACATTCATAGATAAAAGCACAGAGGATTAAAAATAGTGTAGTGAATGTTTTGTGCAAGTTCAGTTACAGAACGTCCACAGTTATATATTTTGTGTATGTACTTATGTATTTTACTAATTGTGACTTTCCACTGTGTTTGCTTCATTAAGAAATAAACTTTTGTAAATTGCAATTTTTGTATTTTTAAAATAAAGTACTTGAAAAAATTATTTTCATGTATGATACGGAATTATTTAAATAAATTTTATATTGAAAATCTGTGCATGAACTAATGTCATGCACACATGTCACATTGATTGAAAATATATTGTATTTTTCATTGTTATTGAATAGATTGAAGATTATGCATTGAGTTTTAAGACTTTGGGCTTCATCCTACACATGTTAAACCATTTCAGTATTCTGTTATAAATTTTTGTAGCTTATTTACTGTTATTTTGAGATTATTATGACTGATCAAAGCGATGTCATCTATATACTGCAATATGTATGCAAATTTAAATGTTCTGTTTCTAAATCATAGTTGTAACAAGATAGATAGATTGTAGAGCAAATAGGACAGTGAGGAACACTGGAGAAGTCCTTGAATGTTTTGAATAAAACTGTAATTTACTTTTACTTGTGGTGTTCTATCACTAAGGTAGTTTACAAGATTAAAAGCAAGTATTTAGAACACATCATTTCATATAGTTTGTAGAATATACCACAGTTCCAAACACCATCAAACGCTTCAGTAATGCCTAGAAAAATATCAGCACTATGTTTTCATCATAGACTAGAGGTTTGTATATTTGATGCCAGGTTCGATAGTGTGCATAGTTGGGCATCTGGTATCAAGATATAGATGTATTTTCTGGTATCCTTCAGTTAAATTTTTTTGCAAGAGTACTCGTAATCCTATAAAGCCTATTGGTAAATTGAGCAGTAAATATGAAGTATTCTAATTACCTTATTTTAACTTATTACTCATAATACCTAAGCTGGATAAGTATAATAGGCAATAGGATAGGTAGGTATCAAGTTAGAGACAAAATACTGATTGTATCTTTGAACAATGTTTAATGATCGAAGGATTGTACACTTTATATTCAGGTAAAAGAAGTTACATAGTGTGTAGTAAATTACTTCTCGTGCAACTCTCTGTATATTCAATATTTTCATAATTTCTTCTTGTAAAGGCTTGACCAGTTCGGAAGCAATAATCTTTTCCTTCATTTCATGGAAAATAACCTAAAATATTAGATATTATTAATTCTATAATTGTTTTATTATTTCTTATTAATAGGACCAAATTTGTGTGTTATTAGAGCTTATGACTACTGGCTATTTATCTATACATACCTTCCAAGTTTTCAAACTGTATTTCCTCTAGTTGCAATTCTCAATTATTCGAAGGCCATTTAATATAGTACATTTGAAGTGGCACATTTTCTCCAAGCATTTCAAGTGATTTTTCCTTTTTTTCCACCGTTTTTTCATATTTTTGTGTAGCTAATATTTTTTTACTATTCAGGAATGCAGATTCTGAAAAACTTTATACATATTGTAAACATATCTCTTTATTCATCTTCAATTTATTTTTTATCATTGGGCAATCCAACTTGTGAACTTGGTTCTAGCATATACTTACTTGCACCTAGAGTGTTTTCTTTATTCTTCAAATTTCTCTTTTAAAGACATACTCATTCTAACTGTGCTGGACCTTTAAGAGTGTTCTAAAATTCCATACTGAAGAGAAGACATGATAGTAGATATTCATATTTTTTATCACCTAAAAACATAAATAAATTCAGCAGCACAGAGTGGAACTGATTATTTTACCACCAAACGATTACATTTTCGATATTTTTGAAAACGAGAACAAAATACGGATTTCTTATTCACAATATTTTCCATTTCTGTGACCTAACCTCACTTACCTCACACGTGAACAGCGAACTTTCAAAGAAGCTAGCAACCAATAAAACATCATGAACTCGAGTTTTATGATTGGCTGCCGTCAGATTTTTTGGTATCGCAAATTATGTGGTGCCCTCTATAATGACCAGAAATTGGAATACATGGAGTTCGATCTCCTTGTATAGCCTCCATGTTGCTACTAGTGGCCCGCGTTTTGTCGCTTGCATCGCGCGCAAACTCGGCCACTGGTGGCCGCGTCTAGTGGCTTGTCTGAGCCACTAGTGGCTCAATGTGCGGGCCACAGGGAAGACACTTATATGTCCAAGGTCAAACCACGTTTTTAGTTTCTTCCAAATGAATAACAGGGTCTTGTAGCTATGCAATTTGTTATACAAATGTTATACATTTTGGTTGCATACCTACATTTATTACCTTTATTTTTTTATGGTTGTCTTTCATTAGATAAACATATCCTTTCGTTCCAGAGTGATTTTTTATATTAATTGTATTGTATTTTGTTGTTTTCTATTTTCCTCACATTTTAGTGGTAAGTACTTTTACAACTCTCATAATATATCCATAAATTTACATGGAAATAAAGTGCAAAAAGGTCCTAAATACGGAATTCACCGAATATTGACAAAATTATTAAATAAGTTGACCTGGAAATTCATTCACAACAATCATTCCTGAACTATCTTCTAGGTAAATAGGTTTAATAAGGGAGTTGATATATATTTGGTCGTTAAGAAGATTACCTGAATACATATTTGTTTTTATTTATCTCAAGACCTAAAAGGCAGTAATATTATATATTATACTAAGTAGTTTTAATTTACAATAACTCGAAATGTATACATTGATATTGATGTAGTACTATTATATACCTGTATTTAAATGAAATCACACCAATAAATATCTTCAGAATCCATTTGTATTTTAAATTTTGTCAACATAAGTGGAATATTAAATAATAGCAGATAATGGACTGTACATTCAAGTTTGCCGCCACTTTTTCAAATTATTTTCTTTCAAACGAAGAGATGGCGCTAAAATTTAGGTTCAGGCCTTAGGCTACATTCGTAATCAATTCGCTGGCCAAGTGGCACTTTGGCACGAAAGCTAAGCAAATCTATTTCAGTGTGATCGTTCACAACGCAATTTGGCGTCAGAGTTGAAGTTGAAGTCGTCGAAATTTCTTGCAAGCTGCAAACTTTCACTTCGACTTGCACTTCGTGCCGGCTATGGGACATGCGCATTAATTTTTGTTATTTGTTTTTTGATATATCTGACATCTGTCTGATAGTCCATCACTACTAAACTCCAGTATATACTGCTATAAAAAATAAATCCAAATCCAAATTATATATTATAACCTCAGACTGAAGTAAATACAGACAGAATCATGCTTCGACCATATGTTGAAGGAATCCTGACAATTATTTAGGTACGAACGCGCTTGCGTTAAAGTCGACTTTGAAGTTATTGTGAATGGCAAATTTCGTGCCGACTTGCGTGCCAAAGTGCCACTTGGCCAGCGAATTGATTACGAATGTAGCCTTAACATTGGAGTGTCCCAAGGTCAATAGATGTATGTATAAATTCTATTAACCTTGGGAGTGTCCTATCTGTCCGTATATGTGTTATCTATGGTGCAGGCGCCCTAAAAGTTGCGTTACAAACAAACATACAAGTAAAGCTAATATAAAGCGTGTGAAAATAAAGGGGTTTTTATTAGCATTTCTAAAAAAATATTCTTTGATAAGAGAAGTTAGAACATTAACTTCCACATCAGGAATATTCTACAATTTTGCATCACTATATAGGAAGTTTCACAATGTTGTTTATTCCAGTGTTTTTTCCCGACCTGTATAACGTTTAATATTACTTTATAAAGTCAACAGTCAAGCCGTAACGGTAAATAATTGCCTTAATACTTAAAAATTGTCAAAATAATTAACGATAGAACAGCAAAACTCACGCAATTATAACGAGAAAGAGCAGTTAATGTAAAATGACTAAGATGGATTAATTCTCAATTGCTTATTGCAGTTCACTAATTAATCATGAAGTAAGCTGCTTGTGTTATCGTTCCTCTAATTAATAATGAATCAGTTTCCTATCAGCTTCCTATCAAGAATTAATGGAAAAGATAATCGATTAAATGCATCATATTCCAGTTAGTTTAAGTAAAAATTATAATAATCAAGTCTGAACATTTTTCTAAAGTATTTTCAAAGACAGTCAGTTTGTACTATCCTTCGATCATTAAACAACAGGGTGTTTGTAAATGCATGCGAAAAAAGGTGATTGCCCGTATAAAATTATGATGGGTATTTCCTATGACAAAATTTCCTCAGCCTATCACCATCAGAGATATCACCCCTAAAATACACCCAAATACAATTTAAACGAATGAAATATGCAATTAGTTGACTCCTGTTTAGGCAGTGCTGGCACATTTTCTGAAAACTTAATAAATCTTCGATTCGTACAATTTTTATCAACGAGATCTGGAAAGACATATGCGATTCTTAACCACCCTACTGCAAGCGAAATTTTAAAATGTTTCAGCTGTCACCAACGAAATTTCACGTCAGTCGTACACGACTCCGTCGTTACCACTTCCTTTAATTTAAAATACCACAATATACACTGTGTCAAATAAATACGGAAGTTAATCATTAATTTAATTATACATATTTTGTGTTCCATTCATAGAGTTTCACACGATATCGAGATTTCTCTCGTCTCGGTTTCGTATCGAAAAACCGAATCAAGACGAGACGAAACATTTTTTGAATCATTTTAAGGAAACAAGGAAGGAATATTTTGAGAGGAAGTTGATGTGTCGTTTTACCTAAATTCTTTGTTTTTCAAAATCCATCAAAATAACCGTACCAGAAATTTTTTTTTAGTTCAATATTATAATTTTGGCACCTATTTTAGTTAGAAAAGATTGTTTTCTTGTCAGTTTTCATATTCTACACCAAATCTATTTATTTTTACTAAGAATACTTACATTAAGCTTCCATTTATTTTTATTCAAATGAAATTAATATTTAACATACATTTTTATTTGAAAATTACTGTAGTTTACAGCAAAAATTAAACCTACAATTTAAAGACGTATTGCCACGGAGCACTGTTGCCTTTTGTTCATTACTTGTATGTGACATCTCATCCCCGTCATTGTTAACAAACTGAGACATGTTCCTTGTCGATGTACTTTGTTTAAGAGCTGCGATATTGCCCATATTTGCCGATCCAATTTGGAAAAAGAAGAAATACTAGAAGCTGAGAACATAGGAAGAATAATAAAAGCATCCAGAATAAGATGGTTTGGCAGTGATGTAAAGAGGATAATAGAGTGGGCATCAGTTATAAACAGACCAAAAGCTAGATGGATGGACCAAATAAAGAGAGACCTAATAAAAATGGGAATTAAAGACAGGAGGAAGAAGACCCAGGACAGGAAGGAATAGAGGAAAATTGTGGAAATAGCAAAGAGAAATGTCAAATTATAAATTCAAGCAGGGAATCAATGTGGATTGACTCTCCACAAAAATTGAAGAGTTTAAGAGCCAAAGTAATGTCACTCTTTTTTTTTTGATGAAATGAGTTGATTCCAACATGTTGAATGGTGCATTTTCCGTTTCCATATAATGTATTTTTATACAATACTTCGTTTGTCAACTAAGAGAAGCGATTTGAATTTAAGTTGGCATTTCTGCTGCCTAGTGATTGGTCAGATTTTCGCCCGTTTCGCACAGCTCTTTTGATACAACTGACAACGACATTTGTTTTGTGTTTATTTATATGAAAATATTCATTAGTTCAATCTCCATTAGGTACCACTTTTTTGCGTTTGTTGTTTATTGTTTTATTTTTAATACGGTATTATATATTCCAACCAAGTTAATTGCGAATTTTTATTATTCATTCAGGTTGATGAACAAAATCTATAGTCCATGCTTGGTTTTTCTTTTTGTAAATATTCTCACATCAAGTTCTACATATATTACACTACAATAATATGGTATTTTTCTATATCAAAACTACTATTTACTTTTAGTTTGTGCTATACCTAAGCCTCAAATGTTATTAAAGAATAATTTAAACATATAATTAAATTTTCTATTTTCTTATTTATTCTCAAATTATTAACAAATTTCACATAAACTAAAGTAACACGGGCCCGAGCTCAGCCCAGGCTTGGCCCAACTATGTAGTACTCTGGGCCAAGTTTGTAAGCCAGACTTGGCCCAGCGTTGGTAGAAGTCTTATAACACCTGATATAAAGGATTTTAAAGACAGTAAAAGGGTAGAAATAAAGATATTAAACACCCTTTGAATATCTCATGGTTAAGGAAGAGGTTCTTAAGGGGACAAATAAAACTATCGCGTTATGTAGATATATTATTATTAAATACTATTGTTTGACCTAACCGGTGGTAGGCAATACAGATTACAAGGATGTATAGGGATGGTACTCGCAAAAAGGGGGTCTTACAATAATCTGAAATGCAGCTAGTGAGAACGTGGTTTATCTATGGTGAGAACCACTGATATAATTAAACTTCTAATATCAAATTTGGCGTTGACTAATGTCTAAAATTATAACCACGTGCAAATTTGAGAAAAGTTTAGATGAATATAATTATAATATATAGGACTCACAGTATTTATGATTTACTTAGAATTAATTAATTCGAAAAATAAACCATTTTGATCAAATTAACTATTATTTTTTACCTTTCACACATACAATTTTATAATCCAACATGCTTTTATGTGAGAAACACAAAAAGTTTAAATTTATTTCTCTCGAAAACGGTTCATGATATCGATTTGAAAGAAGAGAACATTTTCTATGAAAATTATCTTGAATTTTCCAAATTCGGTGTCGGATACATAAAAAAAACTTGAAAATAAATTTTTTTTAATAAAAATACCTGTTGGTCCCCCCGACTGACACGCTTGTGATGGATCTGAAAAAAAATTATTTACAGCAAACGACTGGTTTGTAACTGTTTATTGATTATACCAAGTTTGAATATTTTAAGTAACGGTATTTTTGAATAATTTGAAGAAAACTCATATGAGGACGTTTTCTTCAAATGGCTGTAGCTCCCTTAGGAAGCATTTTCGGATTGAGGTAATTTGAGCTAAATCGACTTAACATCACCTCTAGTAACTGTAGTTTCCATTTGGCAGGAGAGTTTCTGGACACCCTGTATACAAAGATTACTGAAGGTAAATATTAAAAATGTATGAATGTACAATTAAAATCCTGATAAATTTATTCTTGGTAGAATACGAAGTGGTCGGAGAGAAGTCTTAGGAATTTACCTAAACCTATGTTACCTGGGATAACCACTTGCTAAAGGTTAGGACGTGTAGGGGATGAATACCAAAAGTATAGTCCTCGCACGTGTAGATCGGGGTAACAATGGTCCTATGATGATCCAGAGGTCCACACAGGTTCTTAGAAGGTTCTGATGACCCTCAAGCCGATATGGGGTGGCAAATGAGAAGGTGGATCTTGAATATACTTTAACGATGTGGGAACCAGTCGAATCACAAAATAAGAATTAAAGTCGGAAGAGTGAAAAATGAAGACTGAAGAATGGACATGAAGGAGAAGTTGAAGTTGAATGTTGAAAGTTGAATGTTGAAAGTTGAAGGTTGAAATGGAAGGTGAAAGTTGAAGGCCTGAAATAAACGTAAGTGAATGATATTGAGCCAGTATTCAGAATATAATCACATAAAAATGAATGGTCGACAAACTTACCGTTGATGGTGTGTGGCCTTCAAGTGAAACAAGACAAGTTGGGGTAATTATAATTTGTTTGTAAAGGAATAAATCCAACCCACTGGTTGAGTTTCCAGTTCTAAGGAACCTTGGAAACTTTTCCGTTTTAAATTTTTTGTAAATTACAAAAAAAATCCGTTAAATTAACGTCATGTGCTCTTAGCTAGCATCCAAAAAGCAAAATGAATCGATATCTCTCTTTCCTTGATCACAACCTGTCCTGAATGGTTGGTTCTTTTCCTTTACCAGTAGCTTCCAAGAGTTCAAAAGATATGCTATATGTGAATTTACAAAGATGGAAAAGGATAAAGAATGTACTGAATTTGTAAAACTACCACTTTGTTAATGAGTAATTGATTATCAGTCATATCTCATTATCAATCAATTAATTTTATTTTCTTGGCCTGACAGATGTCAATTTAAACTAGATGATCCAAATGTAAACATTTGAACCTTTGAGAGATATATTTTATTTTCAACACTAAATACCTTATATTCTGAAACTGATCTTGCTCGCAATCACTACTTAAGAATTATTTTCTATCTGTACATATATTCTTAGGGAATTGAGGTGGATATGAACTTCTGAAGATGTAGTATAAATATGTAAGATTTAAAAGAGGAAATGTAGGTCAATTACGAATGCTCAGTAAAAGTAGTATTATTAAAATACAAAATAAACACAAATATGAAGATTAAGTCCTAATATTTATTTATTTTCACTATAATTTGTTGGTGAAATTTGGCATATTGAGTAAGTGTTTGCATGTAACTTTTGACCTGTAACATTCTGAAGTGATAACGATGGGTCAGGCTCGATTGCCAAGACTGGACCAGGCTGGATTGGCAGGACTGGACCAGGTTTGGTTGCCAGGACTGGGCCATGCTCAAGTACCAGGAGTGAGCCAAGCTCGATTGCCAGGAATGGACCAGGTACGGTTACCAGGACTGGCCCATGCTCAATTGCCAGGGCTAGATCAGGCTTGGTTGCCTGGAGTGGGCCATCCATGATTGCGAATACTGGCCCAAAGTTAAATGCTATTCATTGGCTATTAATCAAACAATGGGATTAATAATGGTACACATATATTAACAGAAACTCTGTTAATATTTATTTATTTATTCTTCAATAATAATATTCTTAAATATATATTCTCTTCTAAATAATATTCAGAATAATATTCTTGAATATATATTTATTTATTCTTTTATTATACGCAAATATATAATTATTTTATTAAAAACCATTTTCTTCCATATACTTCAACTTATTTTTTCTATGTGTTGCTCTGAGCACGTCCACCTTCCCTGTCTTTTGGTCCGGATAAAAAGTTTTTCAATTGATCCTGGCCGGAGCTTGGGTTATTATATGCATAGCCAAGACTGGGTTAGCCAGCCCTGGTCCATGCTTGGGTCTCCATCGTACGGCCACGGCTGGGTTATCCAGCCCTGGTCCGAGCTTGGGTTATCATGGGCATGGCCAAGGCTGGTTTATCCAGCCTTGGCCCAAGCATGGGTAATCAATGGCATGGCCAAGGCTGGGTTAAGCGACCTGGCCCTTGCATGGCCCTATACAGGAACGCCAAAGCTGGTCTTCCCAGTACTGGTCCAGGCTCGGCCCCTTTGTCAACTCTGAAGAACTCCTGCATGGGCATACATTTTTTCACAATAATGTTACATTTGGTTACTAGTTTCGCCATGGCCTGAGGTCAATGATGATTCGATATTTAGATATACCTTGATCCCTCATTGGCTATGACAATTGCGAGCAGTACAATACATATTTCACGTAATTGTCAATTACTTTAAAAAGTCTGAACATGACCCTTTCGGAGAACACTCCCAATCTAGTAGCTTTTATTGGCGTGATTGAGGTTTCCTAAAATGCTCCTCCTAGTTTGAAAACAAGGTATCATATTTATTCCAGCAGCATCATCTTCGGCTATTGTAAAATGTCTCTCAATTTTTGTCTTTGTATCTGGAATGCTTATTTTGATGAAAGAACCCGAGTCACTAACATCCTTGGCCACCACGAGGCGCATATTTAGTAATTCATTTTTTCGGCCACTTCCTGCTATCCCAACTATAAAAATTACTTTCAAGCATGAATAAACTTCTGCTTTTTTTCAAAAAAGCAATCAAATTTGTGAACTTACTGATATCCAGATTTTTATCGACATAGATTGTTGTTCGTAATTTTTCTTTGTATGAAAAATGAACAAGAATACGAACCTCTTCTGATATCGTCTCAGTATTTATCTTTTTCATTCCGTACCACTTTTGGAAGTTAGAATAAGCTGTTTCACATGCTGCTTTTGATTTACTTGGCAGCAAATTTGCTATAACAGCTTTTGCAATGTCTTCAACGTGAGAAGGTAGGAAATCACACTCAATTCGCTAATTTTTAACGACAAATTAAAAAATTAATAATTGTGATCATTTTGACAAATAAGTATGTCCAGACATTTGAGCTCTTTATCGTTGTTGTCGTGGTTATTTATCGTCAAGGAAACAAACGAGGATAGTTTTTTAATAATTTACAGTTACTTGCAAAAAATTGTCATATTTTAGTAGAGCGTGTTATCAACAGAAGTCAAAGATAATAGTTTAATACTATTATAATGCCTTACAAAGTTTTTGAAAATTTTTTTTCAAAGAATAGACCGTTCACTAAGAAGCAACAACTACATCTCGGGTTTTATGCCCCGACAGACATTCTATTACACTTCTAAGTTAAACGGTGTTGATATATCTGCAAGATATAACCAAGCATTCTGGTTGGTAATTAGAAGGGACAACATCACTTGTAGACCGTTTCCGGCGTATTTGCGCCTCATCAGTACAAGGTAGATACTATCCGTCCTGAAGCCCTGAGAGCATAATCCTGGACTGGAGACAACGTTGAAACTTTGAAACCACATCAATACACCAACCTCAGTAAAGGAAATGCTAAGAATGCGATAACAGCGACATACCCACATCTAACCACAAATCAAAATTCTATATTGTCCCCATGGACTCGGGACCTCGGTTTTACGTCTCATCCGAAAGACGGCATATCTACATTATACCTCGTGCTCATTGGTATAATGCCTGCGAGCTGTGATATGCTACTGACCCTAGTAATCTAAAGTGTTTCGCTGCAGGCTGTACGGGCTCTACGACGGTGTTTCCCCAGTGGTCACCCATCCAAGTACTAACCTCGCTCGACCTTGCTTGGTTGCAATTATCGCATTAGAAGCGTTCCACTACAAAGCTGGGCCGATTATGCTCTCAGGGCTTCTGGACGAATAGCATCTACCTTGTACTGATGAAGCGCAAATACGCCGAAATCGGTCTACAAGTGATGTGGTCCCTTCTAATTACAAACCAGAATGGTTGGTAATATCTTGCAGACATAACAACCCCGTTTAACATAGAAGTGTGATTCAATGTCTGACGGGGTATATAGCCCGAGAAGTAGTTGTTGGCTTCCTAGTGAACGGTCTGTTCTTTGACAAATATTTTTCAAAAACTTTGTAAGGCATTATGATAGTTGTTAAACAAGGATAGCTTTGATACTATCTAGCAGAAAGAGACCTACGTTAAATAAATTCAAAATGAAAATGAAATGTAATTGAATTTTTTTTGTCAATTGAATTGCCGTATTCATTGACCAATTCCTGTTACTTTTTTCAACTTCGTTGTATAGTTTCATGACTAAAATTTTCTTACTGCCTTTTCTCCCACAACAATTTTAAATGGTTTCCCTTTTCACCAATAAATAACTAAACCAGTTATGACAAATATCCAGAAGGCAACGTATAGCAACGGACCATATATACAAAGATTTTATGTCTTCCTATTTGTACACATCCTGATGAAAATAAATCATGTCTTAGCGGCAAACCACTTTGGGTGCGCCTATTTACGTTATTGACTCTTTCTCACTACCAACGTTAAATTGCTTTCGATAAGAAATAAATTTTATAAAATATTATACATAGTTGGATCGTGTAATTTTTATATTTTTGATGCACCTCTAAGGTTTAGATAAAAAGAAAAAAGTACGGTCTTCGTCTTTGTAGACAGTTCCCTCCAATTATCATAAAGTGAGTAACAAAAAGTGACTATAATTGATGATGTGTTAAATGCTACCTTCTTTGATGTCAAACCAGAGCAGCCGCATCGAGGACTTTTTTCAGCACTGATTCAAGAATGAACCGATTTAGTTTTGTAGTCACGCATATCTCCGTAGGTGGCGCGTATGTATTCCCGTTATTTTTACTTTAGAGGCAGCGTCGAGAAGCGTCAAAAATGGTAAACGGTTAGTGAATTCCTTTTACAACTTTTATTTTTACGTATGTGAAATGATACTTCGAACTGGCTAACTGGATCGTTAAGAAGATTTGTCGACCACGCACTTGCGGTGATCCTTACTTTTTATTTTGCGTAAATTAATTAAAAAAACTAAAAGTTTAAATACGTTAATAGACCAATCGAATTGGACTTTAACAAAAAGGAAATTGTAAACAAGACTTGGCAAACTGGAAATGGTGAAGTAGCTTATAATGAACAAAAAAATAAATGCGTGAGCAGGGATGTTGGACAAGGATAAAAAGGGGCGAAACATGGTGTTAATCGAAGTTGAAGACAGAGAAAAGTGTCCAAAAGAAAAGTTATGGATCATTAAAGAGCTACACATTTTCATAAGTCACTTTTTTACACCTCAAAATATCCACAAAAAATTGAATTTTTAGTTTTTTATTTTTCCTTATTCTTACGAAACTTCATCAAATTCAATCTTTTTGTACCATAAATATGCGCCAATATTTTCGAATTAACAAATGAAAAAATGTCTAAAATATTAATTTTTTTAGTTCAGAATTTTTTTTTAAATAATACTGCTCCGTTAGAACATCATTTTACAGAGTTTGTCGAATGCTCATTTTTCTCGTTTTAACATTTATATTTCCGTGAAATAATTCGAAAACATGCTCAAAAATCGAGAAAAACAAAAAAAAAGTGGTTTTACAACTGTCGACTCTCGATAATTTGAAACTCAAGGGACCAGAGATAAATTTCAAATTATGAAGAGTTCAAAATAACAAGTGTTTAAATACCCACGAGGGGGAGGGGGACTGAAGTAAATAAGAATTTGATCAAAATTCGCCATTTATTATTTCTATACATATTATTATTATGTATTAACAATTAAAATCAACAATACAATAATTCACAAATTTTCATTTCGAAAAGAAGTCTGTAATCTTTTTTTGAGTGAGTGATTTCAGTTTATCACTGTTCAAAGAATTTTCGATAGTGGTGAGAGCTGCGAAGTAATCGTCATTCGTGTCGGTTCCGAGGGCGTAGAAGCGTAGGGTATAGTAAGGCATTTTCTTGCCTCACTCAATGTGACTGGAGCTGGTGGTCTATATATGTATGTAAACAAACGACAGGTATGTGCATGAAAAACGCTTCAAATTATAGAGAGTAGGGAAGCCCGGATTTCAAATTATCGAATGTTGGCAAGCAAGATAATATTCCTTCGACTTCAAATTACCGAAGGGACCAATTAACATTGATTTTATTCAATTTATCGAGTATTTTTCAAGGGACCGGAAATTTTTTCAAATTATCGAGAGATTCAAATTAACGAGTGTCAAATTAACGAGTGTCAAATTAACGAGTGTCAAATTATCGAGAGTAGACCAATTATTTTCGTTGAATATTAAGATAAGTTAAAATTGTAAGAATAAAATGACCTGCTTGTAGTCCAAGTTTGAATCTTGTAAAGGTAGGTACCTACTCGTTCGCAGTAAGCTACCAAGTCTGGAGGCAGCGACAGGAAACAGAGACAGGCGACACGGACCATACTACAACGAAATTTAACCCTCGTTTGAAGACTGCGACAGAGACAGGTCGCTGACATGCTGCTGTGTGTTGTCGCTAGCGGTCTGTCTCGCGACTGTTTTTGGAGCGGTAGTTTCTCTGTCGCCAAGTGTTTTATGTATATTTCTGGAGATAAATATGGATTAGAAAGCCTGATAAAAATGAGTTGTTAAATAGAAACTATACTCTTTCACGATAAACGCAGTGCTTATGTCAGATCTAACAAACTGTCGCAAGTCGTATGGTGTTGCGAACTAGCTCTCGCTCGCGTGTCCGTCGTTTGTAGTGCATGTATATTTTTTGTTAGGAGGATGTCAAATAAAAGAAGCCCGATATGGCTTTACTTTACTATTATAGACAACGATACAAAAATTTGTCAGTGCGATATTTGTAAACAGCAGCTGAGTTTCAAATATTCAGCCTCGAATTTGAAAAATATTTCAAGCGAAAACACCCTTCCGTGGAACTTGTTCCTGAAAAATCGCAAACAGAAAATATTCCTTCCCCCAGTGGTTTGAAACGTTCATTACCTTATGACATTTGCGAGAATGAAGATATACAGACTGCCCAAGCATCTACTTCGAAAAAAAGTAAACTGAACACCGTTTTGCTTGTGCATAGTGACAATGAAAATATAGTTTAAAAAAATCTCTTCTTTTATACCAAAAAAATCACAGGAAGTATCAAAGCAAAAAAAAATTGATGCAGATTTATTGGGATTATTTATTTTCGACTATGAACCTTTCAGTGTAGTGGAGGACACTCATTCCATTAGTGTATGAAAAACGTTTTGAAGAAGCCAAAATTGAAATGAAGAAAGTGTTGAACGTGTATTTGACTACAGATTGTTGGACTTCAGCAAAAGTTGAAAGTTTTATGGCTGTGACTTGTCATTTCATCGATGATTTTAAAATGAAATCCCTTCTTTTGAGCTGTGATATTTTGGAAGAAAGTCATAGTGCTGTTAATTTAGCAGCAAGGCTGAAAGAAGATGAGCAACAATGGGACTTGGAATAAAAAGATATATTAACTGTTTCTGATAATGCCATCAACATAAAACATTTTATCACTGATGAGTTAGGTTGGAAATTCTTTGGTTGCTTTGCGCATACATTAAATCTTATTGTTCATGACGCTTTGAAACTGGTTCAACCCATCATTGAAAAAGTAAAAAAAATTGTTTTCTACTTTAGACGAAGTAGTCGATCGATTTCGAAATTATTGAACTTTCAAAAACAAGCAGGTACTGAAGTTCCCAAGAAGTTTATCCAAAATGTTTCAACACGGTGGAATTCCACATTTTATATGCTGGAACGATTCATAGAATTAGAAAATTGTATTCGGACAACAGTGGGTCTTTTGGACGAAAGCTTGACACAGCTATCGTCGGAAGAGTGGACCATTATGAAAGAATTATTCGAAATATTGAAATATTTCGAGGAGGCAACGAAATCAGTGAGTGGAGAAAGTAACATTCCAGCATCACTCGTCATTGTTTTAAACCGTGGCTCACTAAATGTGTGTGATGAACTGAAAAAAAACCAATTTAACCAAATGTCAAAATCAGTACTGAATTGTCTCAAAAATGGTTTACGTCACAGACTGAGAAATGTTGAATTTAGTAATACACTTGCAATATGTACATTTCTGGAACCGCGATTTAAAACTTTTGCTTTCAAGCATGTGGGTGCCGTAGAGAGTATCAAGAAAATTGTGATCAATTTCGTTACCGAGATGGTAACAAAAAAATGAACAAAAAAATACTCAGAATGACCCCGCTTCCTCGGAAAATGAGCAGCCCAAAGAAAACATACAATAATTATCATAACAAAGAGCAAACCAAAAACAGTTCCAGAGCGATAAGTGCGGACAAATTAAAAAACTCCTGTTTTTGCATACAAATGCCCAACAGACATAGTATTAAAAAATAATGACACTTCATTTAAATGACTTCTCCATTCATTTGTAGTTGTTTTTTAATTACTTTAATTTATTCTAGGTTTTTGATAGGAATTTTTTTTATCAAAAAATTATTTTTCTTTGAAACTAGTCGTTTTATTTTTTATCACTGAAGAGATTATATTTTTGAAGCTTGCTTCTTATTGCACGACATATGACTTTTGGAAAGGCTAGTGAACTCGTGAAACGTGAAATGTTACGAAAAAGCGTTCGTCACGCAACAGTGTTGCCAGATTCCTGAATAATCCACTAATCCAATGACATTTAAATTGAAGCTTGCTTCTTATTGCACGACATAGGACTTTTGGGAAGGCTAGTGAACTCGTGAAACGTGTGATGTTACGAAAAAGCGTTCGTCACGCGATGACTCATTCTTCGTCTCTTTCTCGCCCGCTGCGCTAACTATCTCCCCTCTCTTCCTCAGCCGCCTTCTTCTTCTCTCTTTCGTAGGCTACACAGCGGCACGCCTCTCTCTCGCTCTCTCCCTCTCTCTCTCTCTCTCTCTCTCTCTCTCATACACGCTGGCACGAGGAATTCCCAAACGGTCGGAAGAGAGACAGAGAGAGAGAGAGTATCGCGCGCCTCTCTCTCTCTCTAATTGCCAAATATTTTCAAATTTTTGAAAAATGGTCAATAATTGTCAAAAACTGTCAAAATTTTGAAAAAATGGTTAATAATTGCCAAATATTTTCAAAGATTTTGAAAAATGGTCAATAATTGTCAAAAACTATCAAACTTTTGAAAAAATAGTCAATAATTATAAAAGACTGTCAAAAATGTTCAATAATTGTTAAAATGTTTGAAAAATTGTCAAAAATGATCAATAATTGTCAACATTGGTTAATAATTGTCAAAAATGGTCAATAATTGTTAAAATTTGAAAAAATGGTGAAAAATTGTCAAAATTTTTGAAAAAATGGTCAATAATTGTCAAAAATTTTGAAAAATGGTCAAAATTTTCGAAAAATTGTCAAAAATGGTCGAAATATGTCAAAATTTTGAAAATATGGTAAATAATTATAAAAAACTGTCAAAAATGGTCAATAATTGTTAAAAATTGTCAAAATTTTTGAAAAATTGTCAAAAATGGTCAATAATTGTCAGAACCTGTCAAAAATGGTCAATAATTGTTAAAATTTTTGAAAAATTGTCAATAATGATCAATAATTGTCAAAATTAGTCAATAATTATCAAAATTTTTGAAAAAATGGTCAAAAATTTACGAAAAATGGTCAATCTATTGTGCATAAGAAGCAAGCTTCTGTCGGCGGTCCGACGACCGCTCACCTTTTTTATCACTGAAGAGATTACCTACATGTTTTTGTTAGTTTGTTAAGAAAATAAAATTATTATGTTTCCCTATATTTGGTTTAATTCACCTATCACTAATTATAACGAATGTAGTTTGCGTTTAGTTACGAAACCAAAACGTGTACACATAAAATTGCTGACGATTTCTCCAGTTTTATTCACTTCTCATAAGTACCTATTCAAATAACAAATCAAAATATCAACTAGTCCAAACCTCTCATTATGGTCCGTGTACAAAGCGCTATTCGTACCTAATTCTACTAGCCCCATTCCACCCTACGCGATAGAAAAGACTACATGCCGTCGTTGAACGGCTAGGGATATTCGATATACATCGATGCATCGAAAACATCGATGTTTACAATGCAATACATCGAATCGATCCGATGTTTTGGAAAGCTATATAAGATATACTCGATGTATCGATGTTTTTTCATGAAACATCGAATCGATGATAACCAGTTATACTTAGTTCATATAGCAACGAATCACGAATAACGAATCGTTATTTTTATAAAGTAATAAAAAGTTACCATTTTATACAAAAACGAGATTCGTAGACGTTTTGGGGATTTTAAAATTTTTCAGGTTAGGTTAATGGTTAAGACTGTGGAGTTTATTTTTTCTGTTTGTGTTTTTTAAAAACCAAAATTAATAATTTTAAATTATTCTAATTTAAACCAAAGATTATGTAGGTATACGAGAAACTACTAAATTAATTAAAATGAGTGTATCATAACCTAAAAACTATCAAAAGTGCCAAATTAGCCTAAATTCCTTAGGAATATCGGAAAATCTTAAAATGGAGTCAAATTTCCCTCCTCCCAGATTTTAAATTCCACGAATTCCTGAACTATGTCCCTATCAACTTTCCCACCAATTGATCTGACCAATGGCGTTAGAGTTCGTCATTCGTTGTTATATGAACTTACCTTCAGAAAAAGGACCCGATGTTTACAAAACATCGAAAGACATCGATGTACAGTTCAGATTTATCGAATCGAAAAAAACGTCGATGATTTTTCAAAGTGGACACCCCTATGAACAGCAGCCGTTCCTTCACCTAGTCCGTTTCCGTTTAAGATCTGTCCCCGAATATCTGTCTATTCTGACTGTGGCCCGAATCACGTTAGTACGGACAGTCGGCGAAGAATAGTCGCACGCGGGCCGTGTCTCGCTACAATGATTGGACTAATACTCGTACCTGAATAAATTGTCGGTTCGGATCAGTTCCATTAGTCCAACCCGCCGGATCTGATCCAAGGGATCAGTTCCAGTACAGGTTAGCCATTCCTAGCCGGAAGTATTGAATGCAATCTGTTCAAATGAAGTTGGATGGGTGATAGGGGTTTGCCGAGCCACTGTTGAATCTGTAAGAAAGTAATGAGACCCACGTAAGAATTCATCACAAATTACTATTTGTCATTTAAAGGAAGTAGTAGGTATTTAAAACTACATGTAAATGGATTTACCTGTAGATATACTCTGAGCGAGTGTTGCTTTGAAGCTCCTCTGGTTGGAGGAAGAGTAGCCATGTCTGATTTGGACTTCGTTGACGCTTTCAAAAATGCCGAGTACCGATGTTCGTTCAGGTTCTCTTGATGAGCAGGCGCTTTGTATACAGCCAAAAAAAGCTTCTCGTCAGCCTGTTCAATATCCTCAGGTGATGCTCCACACCTCTCCACATTCTCACGACCTCCAACTATTACTACAGTCGGATGTACAGCAGCTTTATCCAACCCGCACCTCACAATAGTGCCGTCAGCATCCCCTGTAGAAACAGTTGTTTCAATCCCGGCTGTTGTCATTTTCTCGCTGAGCAGGTGAATCAGCCTTGTTTTGTGCCTTTCGTTAGTAAGAAAATGTTCTTGTTGAACTGTGATGTGCTTTCAAGAAAGTTGATGTCAACAGAAGTTTTTGTGATCCCTCTTCGCTTCTGATCCGCTCGTTTTGTGCTGTCGACATCACTATAACGAACAAAAACCACCAAAAAATTTTCACCGTAATGTTTCTGTACATAGGCAATTTACTGATGGCAAATTGATGAAATGTCGGAGGACTGTTTCCATTTCATGCGGTGGAGAAGGAAACCACCATCTACGACAACGGTGCTCTTGGTGAGATCTAGAGTTACGTTGTCCTCTGCTCACAAATATCACAACATCGATAAAGATGAAAGTTTAGATTTCGATAAATTTAATGTTCAAAATACATCATTAAACACTAATTACTCCATTTTCAACAATAAACATATTATTTCCAACTACAAACATTTTATTTTTAACAATAAACATTTCATTTTTAAAAATGAAAACTTTTTTAAATTTTCCATTTTCACTCTCCATATCTCCTCAAGCATTGATCCTAGCCAAAAAAAACCTAGCCATAAAAAACTTTTTTTATAGAGAATTTTATGTAAATTAATTTAGTATATGAACATTATTTCGCTAGAGGCAGTATTTTTCGAGTTATTCACAAAAAACTGAAAAAAGGGACCTCTAGAAACCCTCCCCACCATAAGCTTCACCCCCACCCTTCGGTACTTTTAGTTTGTTGTTGAGGACACCTTCCCCTACAGGTGTGCCAAAATTGGCTTCTACATGAATTATTTCCGCTATTTGGTATTTTTTGGTCTTCGTTGCCTGGACTATATGAGTTTTTAATTATTATTAGTGAGAATTGTACAGATCGGAAAAATTAGGAAGGGAATACTTTAAAAAATTAAAACTTTAGTGTTTAGTTTAGTTAAAATTTATTTACATTAAAAAAAAACTAAAAGTTATTCCAAAGCTTTGTTTTCGACATTTGGATATAAGAAGGAAAATACTCCACAAGCTAAAATAGAAAATAAATGACTATCAAATATTTTGTGTTAAAATTAGTCTATTGTTTACCAGGTAGGAAAAGTCTAACATTTCCGGAAGACTGTGAAGCAGCACGGAGTCAGGAATTGCTTTTCGTACGAGGTATACGTAAGTACTATTTTTCCGAAAATCGTTTAAAAAACGAAGAAATTGAAATTATAACTAATTTTATTCATAAATAATAATGAAATGGCGGACCAGTTAGCTAAATAAGGCTCTAAAGGAGACTTTATAGGTCCGGAAGCGTTTTGTGGAACCACAAAAGATTGCAATTCAAATGGAGGGTGACACAAGGACACCTTCATACGAATAGTTCACTGAACAAGGTAGACAAGGAACTCTCAACCAGGCTACTGAAACTGGGTGAGAGACATTTGAAGACAGTTACCGACCAGGTGACTGGACACTGCACCTTGAGGAAACATCTGTACAATATGGGCAAAGTTAGTGAACCTATGTACAGAAAATATTAACTGCATGATGAAACACATACTCTGCTTCTGCGAGAACCTACAAGAACTCAGACGGAAGCACTTTGGAGAGGAATTAATACAACCATCACAACTACTGAAAATCCCTCCAGTCAAACTAGTTGCCTTTATAGAAGACACGAAGCTTCTGGAATGGCAGTAGATAACATGGAAACTGGTACAAAGATTCAGTTCAAGTGCACGGGCTGATGAGCACAACCCAAATATATGAATGAATGAATGACAGATTGGGCAAAAACGCAAAAGTTGTTTATTATTTTAACATTGTAACTTTCCACTTTATATTGAAAACTTCCCTTCGTAGTTGATGTCACCACAATTTGTTTCAATTTGTAATGAGCTCGACGTTATTCGTCAGAAGGTAACGGACGGTGTCTTGGATATTCACCTGAATTAGGTTAGGTTAGGTACGAGTTACGATAGAAGACTTAAAGAAAATCTTGAGAATTTCACCGGGATTTACCATAAGCCAGCACCACCTCTAAACTCCCATTGCACAGTGCGGATATTATCTAGGGATTTGGATATTGGGGAGTTTTCACCATAAAATATCTTTTATAAGGCAAAATATCAAGAAAAATATCCCTACAGTGAAAAAATCAAGCTATTTTTTGAATGTAAGGAAATATTAACTTTTATTTCTAAAAATTTTGTAAGAAAAATTAGAACGATTTTCGGAAAAATATTTGTTATATAACGATTCTTACCAGCAGAGAATATTCCAATAAATAGAAAGGGTGGTAAACATCCCCAAGTTAGTAAATAAGGGAAGACGATGTTACCTATCAAAGTACCTGTTCGACTTGATGTAAAATGAATGGATACAGCTATGGTCCTGAAAAATATGAATTGACATTTGACAATCTTATAGTTCTAGTGGTATCAAAAGATCTCGAATGTTCCGAGAGCATCATAGACAATTTACACAGATTTCACACTTCATTTTTCTCTACGGCTTAGAAAAAAAACTATGCAGTAAACAACTATACAAATGAGAATATAAAAATTATATATACGTCACCTCAAAGTAGTCGGAAATAGTTCTAGTGTCAAAGAAATCAATAAAGTGTCAGCTACACTTCCAATTGCTGTACCAGCAGATGATAATATTGTAACTGTGTTGGAATCTCTAGCGAAGTATATGCAGAACATTAGTGCTGCTGTCGCAAAACATAAAATGACTGTAACAAATAATTTGAAGATGTTAGATGGCTGTGATGCCAGATTTCTATTTCTTACATTAGTTTTATTCTGAAAAATTTACTTTCAATATAATTTGGAGACTCGTGTGATCGATTAAGTTGTTAAATACATGCTTTCATAGATAGGCACTGTATAAATTAAACGGCTTAGTTTTACAATAGATTAAAGACTTGATATTTTCCTAATATTATTCGTGATTTTGTTGATGAAAAATTAGAAATTTAAGTAGTTGAATCAAGTAGATCCAGCATAAACATCCTCTTCATCATTTCACACCTAACTTTGCTACACAATCAATGACATATTGTCGTTAATTAAACAAAAAATACTCACTATTCAATCTTTTCACTCCTAACAATCTTATGCATACCACGGTACCTGCAAATGCCACAATTCTAGCAACTGCTGCTATGAACGTACTGACATAAACCGAAAGGTTGTCCAAATCCTAAAAAACTCAACACTTTATTACTACAAGTTATATCTTCTTCAGTTCACCTTTGGTCTCTGAAGAGGATAATGATTATTGACCAGATACTTACAACATTACAATTTTCCACAATTGGTTCTTCCTTAGGAGTCATTTGCTCTAGCATGATACATAAACTGGAGCCACTTCCATTATGGCTATTCTGGTAATCGCTAATGGACTGAAAAATTCCCGGAAGCCACATTTTTAAAGTTTTCACACTGAAAATTTGAAAATGTTATTCAAAGTGAAGGTAGAGTGTAGGCAAAGTTTTTGCAGATCTCCTACTGGAGATTTTCGAAGTGGGATTCAGATGAGGGAAGGAGCTGCAGTTGCCATCGACGAGATAAAAGAAGGAAGAGGAGAAGTGCAAAATAGTTTTGGGAACAAATTTTTACCTTATTGACAAAGCAAATATGTTAAAACAGGCTAGTATCAGATTTGTAATGTGAGGTTTGCGGAGGAGATGTTTTATTTCAAAAAAGTCCTTCCTCAGTGCTGAAACAACGCTTCTTGGTACCATTTTATTATCTACTTCTTCGGTTAATTGTTTTACCTAAAATAATAAATACATGAAGCGTCAAATGACAAATTTTTCATAGACAATTGCTTAAAAAACATTTTCAAATCGTTGAGATTGCTACGAAATTGATAATGACAAATACAAAAGTGGTTATTTAATTAATAATGTCAGTCCAGCTCTGCTCAAAATTCCTCCAGTCCTTCTATACCGATTCCATGCTCTATGAGTACTCTTCAGGTATTGATGAATGCTTTTTCCAAAACGCTATCGCCAGTATCCAAATATCTTAATGTTACTAATAACTTAGCCCGAATTGGTATTGCTCCACTTACGTTGGTATTAGATTGTCTTAAACAATCGGCAAGATCTTCCCTAATAAGTAGGTATTCAAAATCATCTCGGCTATTCGAGTAAAATTTCGATACACAGCTTCATCGTTGGTAATAATTTGTTGTAAAAGTAATTACAAGCTTCTTGACCACCAGCACATCATTCTCTCCACCGCCAGCTTGGCTTCCTTCCGCAACCATTTGTGACATGATGCCGCAAACTGAAGTTGCCTTCATGGTTTGATTATAGACGCATGCCACAAACATATGCTATAAAGCAACAAGCAGCTCGTACAACAATGTTTAAATACAAATAATAAACTGTAGTGTGCTACATGTTCCCTAATGCTGCCCCAGTGAAATTGCTCCATGAAGCATGTATCTGGGCAGCTACGGTCGATATGTGGTATGCATCATTGTAGCATGCATGAATTGGTCAAATTTAAGGACTGAGTGTCGCATGCTACATGTGGCCTAAGTATTGCCCCAGTGGAATTGCGCCTTAAAAGAAGTTTGTTAATGCATCATGGTAAAAGCTATGGAAATATACTGATTTTGACCACTTCTGATGTAGTTGCACACCTAATTAGGATTCAAGTATAGTTGAAGCTGAAAACAAATTCTTCATTTAATTTTTCAATTTTACCCACTGGAAAATCTTCTTTTCTCTTCCCCGTATTAACTGAATACATAGTTTCCATTATTCGTAAAGCTTCTTCACTTCGTCCTGTAGACATGAGATACTTGGGACTCTCTGGTATTAGAATATATACAAAACCACTGGCTATAGTCGATAATGCACATATCACTAGAAATATGTTCCATGAATGAAGACCTGTAACATTTATTGTAATTTAATTATATTTGGCAAAAATTCTTATCAAAGTGTATTTTTTTGTTACCTACCAAATAATCCAAAAACAGATAGGTGCCATTTTCTTGGTAAAATAGCCCATGATAATATGGGCAATATTAAAGTTCCTCCGGTGAGAAAAATTCCTCTAGCTATATTCACCCTTGCTCTGTATTTATTTGAATGAAATTCAGTAATGTGAGAGGCTGAAGCGGAAAATGGACCATTTAAACTACAATTAATTGAAATGTTAGTAAGGAGAAGAAAGCTAAACGAAAGCCACAAACATTGTACGAGGGTTGTTTTTTAAATTTTGCGTATAGAGCTAGAAAAAAGCAGTGGATAACTTTTAAACACTACTGTGTTTCAAAGTATTCTCCACTAAGAGAAATGCATTTTTGTATCCTTTGGAATCAATTCTGGAAGCATTTATTTCACCCGCTGGTTGGTACTTTCAAAATAGAGTTTTTGTAGGCATTGACTGCATCTTCTGGGGACTGGAACCTTTGACCACGCAGTTCATTCTTAATTTTTGGAAAAGTGAAAAAGTTGTTAGGTCGGGACTGTATGGAGGATGATCCAACAATTCGATGTTTTCTTGCTTTATAAACTCAATTGTTTGGGCTTAGTGGAAAGAGCTAGGGAGGCAGATGGAGGAACAAGAAATTGGCCCTATTCGTGTTCTTCGGAGTCGGGAACGCCTTTAACAGTGTCAGCAAACGGGCAGTATTAGAGTCTAGAGGGAGGAGGTATGAGTTTGAGGCTGGAGTGTCCCAGGGCTCGGTTCTTGGACCAACGCTCTGGAAGTGTGTGTTTGATGACGTTTGTGGAATAGTATGCGAAGAGCGATGTGAGATTACGGTGTATGAGGACGATGTGTGTCTAGTATGTACTGCAAAGGGAGAGGCGTAGATAGAAAGAAAGGCGGAGATAATGTGTAGGAAGATTATGGAGATGATGGAGCGGTACAGACTGGAAGTGGCGGAAGATAAGACGGTGGGGTTGCTAGTGAATGGACGGAGCAAGACGAGGGAATTGGGGGGATGGTGAAGGGAAGGAGAATTAGTATGGAGGATACTGGGAGAACATAGTGGAGATAATTTTGAGGGAGGAGGAGGAATGGATTGTTGATGAATGGCGTAGTAGAGATCATGGTTAAGGGAAAGAAGGACTCGATATGGCATGAGAGGTAGGAGTGATAGTAGGGAGAAGACGACGGTGTGAGCGGAGAGTGAGCGAGGGACCGCCGCCCGTCTCGAAGTATGCTAGGGTAGTGATTCTGAGGCGGGGGTAACGGCGAGTTTGAGGTGGGCTTGGATGGTAGGCATCCCCTTGGGGATGAGTCCAACACTGTTTGGGTCCTGGACCCATTCGAACATGAGTTTCCCATCTCGACCCGAAAAAAAAAGTTAACTAAACATGACAGTTAATTTTGACATTTGATATTTGTTGACAATCACCAACTATGTTGTTATATGCAACACTTAAAAGACAACCCTCGTATTTGACCTCAATTATGAAAACTTTCAAACGGTCTTTGAATATGACACCGTCAGTTCCTGTGAACATAAAATCCACTTTAGTCAAATCTGTTTAGTTTTAAAGTAGTAAGTATGTACCTAACTAGATCGCTGGTAGGAAAGACTGTAGGCAAGCTAAGTATGAACCGACTTTATTTCTCATTAAATCTAGAAATTACTTACATCGCACCAACCATAAATCTAGCAGTGATCAATACAAATTTATTAGTAGATAATGCAGCTACTAAAGCAAATATACCAGAAGCTAAATAACCATAAATAATAATCTTCTTTCTACCTAATGCGTCACATAAGTAACCCCAGTATAAACCAGTGGTTATCATCCCTAAAATTTGACAGAATGATACTAAGCACAAGCGATATTATTTCTAAACTTACCAGCAAAAGTTACAACATTCAGTATTCCCTTGTCGTGTAATGTCAGATCTAAGTCACATTCCGCAATTGGTAGGACAAAAGACATTTCCACTGTGTTTAGCATATGAGCAATACAGGGAAATGCTATTATTACTATCAATAGGTAGTTATATTTTCCAAAACCAGTAGCTGTAATGCCATCTTCAAAGCTAGTTGCATATTTACCTAAAATAAAATGAAAAGCAGATTGATAGAAATAATCTGTACACAAAGAATCGACAGTTTGCGAAATGTAGGTTTAGGAAATTAGATAAAATTTCGAATCTGAAAAAAATTTGGTACTTACCCTTCTCCTTGAGATACATATTAATTATTTCTGATCGAGTTTCAGTTTGACCGTGAAAGTGTGCAGACGTATGCTTTGCACAGTCAATACAATTTAGTATTAGTCAATAATTTTAAATTTGTTGTTCCACCAAAGTGAGTTGATAATAAAAATGCATTAGGGCCAACAAAAAGTAAGATATCATTGTACTAATTACTCACAAAAGGGTGCGAAAAAGATTGTTGAGTATTGAAGTTATAACTACACTAACAACTATCATTATCTTATCATAATGACTAGTATTTGCCACAAACCGGTCGACACAAAATGTTTAGAGTTCAGATTGATAAAAATAAGCTGCACACAAAGTATCGACAGTTTGCGAAATGTAAATTTAGGGAATTCATTAAATTTCTAAAATGAAAAAAATTTGCTACTTACCCTTTTCCTTGAGATCCATATTAAGTATTACTGATTAATTTTTTTAAATCTCCTGATTTCTCAATACTGGGGACATTTCGTGTAACAATGTTCTCTGCGAAAAAAGGATTATACATCAGCAAGGTGATGAAACAACCTGTTAAAGTAATATTAATTAAACATTATAATATATTTAAATATATAAGATATATTTTTCGGTTACCATTAAATTTACGTACAAACTATGCTGTAAAAAACAAGTTATTAGGTATACGAAACTAGTCAATAATTATTTCTCGATACAAGGTTATGGAGACATTTTTTGGCTGTTTAATTTGTCAAAAAATTGTTATGATCAAATTAACATTTGAATTGTATATTTAATAAATCCCTGGATATAAATAAAACGACAAAATGTAATTACAGGATTCATAGTAAATTTTGCCTTCCGTATTTGTTGTCCAGAAATGCTTTAAAAAAAATCTAGAAAGATTTAGAGCTTATTTTATGTTGATTTTATGTGAATCAACTAAACCAAAAATGCTTCCTGGGGGAGCTAGAGTTCTAAAAAGATGGTGCTGTAACATTCCTGATAAATAATATCATTCTATAGATATCGAATAATAGTTTTATACTATTTTCGCCTTACAAAGTTTTGAAAATATTTTCAAAAACGTGACCGTTTACTTAGAAGAAATACTTGCACAGAAATATATTAATAGATTATATTACAGTTTCCTGTAAATTGTTGTATTTAGTAAAGCGCCTTACCAATAGACATCGAATAATAGTCTTATACCAAAAAGTTTTGAAAACATTTTCAAAAACGTGACCGTTTACTTAGAAGAAACAACTACTTCTCGGGCTAAATGCCCCGACAGGCATTGAATTTCAGAAGATTCAATCGGGGTCGGTGGGTTCTACAAGAGTTAACCAACCATTCTGGTTTGCAATTAGAAGGGACAATATCACTTGTAGACTGGTTTCGATGTATTTGCGCCTTATCAGTACAAGGTAGATATTCTCCGTACAAGAGCTGTGTGAGCCTAATCCCGGGCTAAAGGCGATGCTGAAATCACAATCAATACATATTCTCCAGCAAAGGAAATGTTAAAGTTGTGATAACAGCGACATCTTCACCACCAACCGCAAACCTTTTTGATTTCAGCATCGTCTTTAGTCTGGGATTAAGCTCACACAGCTCTAATTGCAAACCAAAATGGTTGGTTGAATCTTGTAGATCATACCGACCCCGTCTAACTTAGAAGATTCTATGATTGATTCTTCTGTAATTCAATGTCTGTCGGGGAATATAGCTCGAGAAGTAGTTGTTTCTTCTAAGTGAATGGTCACGTTTTTGAGAATATTTTCAAAACTTTGTAGTATAAAACTATTATTCGCTATCTATTGGTAACGCGCTCTACTAAATACAACAATTTACAGGAAACTAATAATCTATTAATATCTTTCTGTGCAATTATTTCTGGGAATGTGCTCAATCAAATTACATGGATACAATTTTTTTTAATTGTAGTCATAAGCGGCTCGTTTGGGTGAGGTATTGGGTGTTCTTGTTAATAATTTAATGTCTCTCAAAAGGTCTCCATTATAACCTAATGTTTCGAGTGAAAACGATTTAATTTTCTTATGTATCTGTTTATACGTTTCAATCATCTAGCAAATAATGTTTTAAATTATTATAGCTGACTATAAAAAATGAACAAAATAGCAATTGCATGAATTTTAAACTGACTGGTATATCAGTCAGGCTTTGTTTAGTTGTATATTAGGCCAGCACTCCTGTTGTCAGAGTAGGCCGCTCTTCGTGAGATCTTTTGATCCCTTTTTTATGAGTTCGCCATCTTTGTAACTTTTCTCCATACCTATGTATCCTCTATTCGTCTATCTCAGTCATTTTATTTTCTCATCTAGGTTTGGGATGTCCCCTGGGTGGGGAGATTGCAGGCTTCCAATCAGAGATCTCCCTTCAACGTTAGTAACCAAATTTGACTACTCTCTCCTGAAATTTTAGCTCTTCATTTCTATTTATTTAGTTATATCAAACCACTTTCGTTAATTTTTCCTCTTCTACTGTTAGGCTCTTTCAATATTATGTTCGCTGAATCTCATTGAACCTGAAGGTCCTCTTCCCAAACACGTTTGCTAATACCTGATACTCTCTATATTTTAAGTAATTTTTTGTTCATCCAATGACATTTAAATTGAAGCTTGCTTCTTATTGCACGACATAGGACTTTTGGGAAGGCTAGTGAACTCGTGAAACGTGTGATGTTACGAAAAAGCGTTCGTCACGCGATGACTCATTCTTCGTCTCTTTCTCGGCCGCCCGCTGCGCCAACTATCTCCCCTCTCTTCCTCGGCCGCCTTCTTCTTCTCTCTTTCGTAGGCTACACAGCGGCACGCCTCTCTCTCGCTCTCTCTCTCTCATACACGCCGGAACGAGGGATTCCCAAACGGTCGGAAGAGAGACAGAGAGAGGGGGAGTATCGCGCGCCTCTCTCTCTCTCTAATTGCCAAATATTTTCAAATTTTTGAAAAATGGTCAATAATTTTCAAAAACTATCAAAATTTTGAAAAAATAGTCAATAATTATAAAAGACTGTTAAAAATAATCAATAATTGTTAAAATTTTTGAAAAATTGTCAAAAATGATCAATAATTGTCAACATTGGTTAATAATTGTCAAAAATGGTCAATAATTGTTAAAATTTGAAAAAATCTTGAAAAATTGTCAAACATTTTAAAAAAATGGTCAATAATTGCCAAAAATTTTGAAAAATGGTCAAAATTTTCGAAAAATTGTCAAAAATGGTCAAAATAAGTCAAAATTTTGAAAAAATGGTCAATAATTATAAAAACCTGTCAAAAATGGTCAATAATTGTTAAAAATTGTCAAGATTTTTGAAAAATTGTCAAAAATGGTCAATAATTGTCAGAACCAGTCAAAAATGCTCGAGAATTGTCAAAAATGGTCAATAATTGTTAAAATTTGGAAAAATGGTCTAAAATAGTTAAAATTTTTGAAAAATGGTCAATAATTGTCAGAACCTGTCAAAAATGCTCGAGAATTGTCAAAAATGGTCAATAATTGTCAGAACCTGTCAAAAATGCTCGAGAATTGTCAAAAATGGTCAATAATTGTTAAAATTTGGAAAAATGGTCTAAAATGGTTAAAATTTTCGAAAAAATGGTCAAAAATTTACGAAAAATGGTCAATCTATTGTGCATAAGAAGCAAGCTTCTGTCGGCGGTCCGACGACCGCTCACCTTTTTTATCACTGAAGAGATTACCTACATGTTTTTGTTAGTTTGTTAAGAAAATAAAATTATTATGTTTCCCTATATTTGGTTTAATTCACCTATCACTAATTTTTACGAATGTAGTTTGCGTTTAGTTACGGAACCAAAACGTGTACAAATAAAATTGCTGACGATTTCTCCAGTTTTATTCACTTCTCATAAGTACCTATTCGAATAACAAATCAAAATATCAACTAGTCCAAACCTCTCATTATGGTCCGTGTAAAAAGCGCTATTCGTACCTAATTCTACTAGCCCCATTCCACCCTACGCGATAGAAAAGACTACATGCCGTTGAACATCTAGGGATATTCGATATACATCGATGCATCGAAAACATCGATGTTTACAATGCAATACATCGAATCGATCCGATGTTTTGAAAAGCTATATAAGATATACTCGATGTATCGATGTTTTTTCATAAAACATCGAATAGATGATAACCAGTTATAGTTAGTTCATATAGCAACGAATCACGAATAACGAATCGTTATTATTATAAAGTAATAAAAAGTTACCATTTTATACAAAAACGAGATTCGTAGACGTTTTGGGGATTTTAAAATTTTTCAGGTTAGGTTAATGGTTAAGACTGTGGAGTTTATTTTTTCTGTTTGTGTTTTTTAAAAACCAAAATTGATAATTTTAAATTATTCTAATATAAACCAAAGATTATGTAGGTATACGAGAAACTACTAAATCAATTAAAATGAGTGTATCATAACCTAAAAACTATCAGAAGTGTCAAATTAGCCTAAATTCCTTAGGAATATCGGAAAATCTTAAAATGGAGTCAAGTTTCCCTCCTCCCAGATTTTAAATTCCACGAATTCCTGAACTATGTCCCTATCAACTTTCCCACCAATTGATCTGACCAATGGCGTTAGAGTTCGTGATTCGTTGTTATATGAACTTACCTTCAGAAAAAGGACCCGATGTTTACAAAACATCGAAAGACATCGATGTACAGTTCAGATTTATCGAATTGAAAAAAACATCGGTGATTTTTCAAAGTGGACACCCCTATGAACAGCAGCCGTTCCTTCACCTAGTCCGTTTCCGTTCAAGATCTGTCCCCGAATATCTGTCTATTCTGACTGTGGCCCGAATCACGTTAGTACGGACTGTCTGCGTAGAATAGTCGCGCACGGGCCGTGTCTCGCTACAATGATTGGACTAATACTCGTACCTGAATAAATTGTCGGTTCGGATCAGTTCCATTAGTCCAACCCGCCGGATCTGATCCAAGGGATCAGTTCCAGTACAGGTTAGCCATTCCTAGCCGGAAGTATTGAATGCAATGTGTTCAAATGAAGTTCATTCGGAAGGCGACGATATTGTCGCTTGCCATCGTCTACGGTTGTCGCTCGTTTCGACTGCAATCCGCACTACCGCTCTTGAACCAGTAGTGTCGCCGATCGCACTGAAGTAACAAAAAGTCATCATCTTCTTCCTCCTCAAAATTCTCAAAAAGTCTATCGACTCTAAGATACCAGCTTAAAAAAAGTATAGAGACTGCCACACACTTAACCATAAATAGAAAAAGATTTACTATCCTTCAAATAACCGGGAAATTGAAAATAGTACAGTTATTTTGCGAAGTCGATAACTTATTTTGTGCCTAAATTTCTCGAAAAGATTTTTTGTAATCACGTGAATGGTACCTGGCAGTCGTTATTGAATTTAAAAGATTTCTAATTGGGTGTAAATAACCAGTTTCTATATACCAGCAGCCCGTTACGCTTCCAAACCCTATTATATTGGTAATAATATTTCTGAGAGTCAGTGCAGTACGCAAACACTCCGAAACAAATCTCAGAAAAAATTGATAATTATTCAAAAATGTTTGAACTCTCTAGTCTTCTAACAAGTATTTTGACTATTATCGCTAGTTTGGATATATTTTTAGTTAACTGAATCCAATCGAGTTAATCTGAACCGATGTTAACAATACGTAGCTGAAACAACTCAACATTTTAAATTGAAGACATGAAAATTCTTTTTGAAGAAGGAATTGCACATCTTCAGAAAAATGGAAAAACTGCGTCGAACATGTCTGCCAAAAAGTTAAATAAAAAATGTGAGAGCTGGATAACATTATAGAAACTCAAACAGAACCGGTTGTGATTAGAATTAATAGACTTTCCTATCTTCAATGGTTGTGGTATGTCAAAATTGACATCCAAACGGTTTGACTTAGTGGAAAACGGTTTGCAATCTCCTATCTTTCAAAAAAATACCAATTGACATTTATGTAATATATAAGATTCAACCGATGTTTTCAACCATTTATTAACGTCAATATTAAAATATCGCAAGTTTTCATATTTTCCAAAGAAGTGGTAATGTGTAGTTACAGAACATCATTATAATCCATAATAAAACAATGAAACAGCTGAACAGAGTATAGATACTAAAAAAACATCAAATATCTTTTTACCAAATTATCCTATCCAACTGCCCCCGTATACAATGTGACTGTAAACAAATATGCCAACAGGTCCTGTTATTTTTTTTCCCATCGCTATTGTTGAAAATACAAGTGGTTCTTGAGAAAAAATGTGCGTAACGCCAATGACGATAACCCCTGTTATTACATGAGACATGCATTCGGGCCCGCATTTTGGGTATAATTTGAGTTACATTATTCATTATTCCTGAAATTAAAATTAAATTAGTGAGAAATAATCTAACAATACGGTATTTTAAACCAACAATACAGGAATCTTGTTGGGTTACTTTTAAATGTAACGCTTTTGGAAAACCCACACACACAAAATGTACGTAACGTGAGTAAATTGATTTTGAAATTTTACGCTAAGCAACGTATTTAAAGTGACATTAGGTACCTACACAATTTTATATACCTATACCACTCTATTAGTCCAGTCAATGAAGGAAAAATAGCGGAAATAATTCATAGAGAAGCCAATTTTGGCACACTTGTAGTGGAAGGTATTCTTAACAACATACTAAAAGTAATGAGGGGTGAGGGTGAAGCTAAGGGTGGGGGGGGTCTCTAAAGGTTCCTTTTTTCAGTTTTTTGTTAATAACTCGAAAAATCCTGCCTCTAGCGAAAAAATGTTTATTCACTAAATAATTCTACATAAAATTCTCTATAAAAAAGTTTTATACACTTTTTTGCTTGGATCAATGCTTAAGGAGATATGGATGGGGAAATGGAAAATTTAAAAAAAGGTTATATTTTCAAAAATGAAATGTTTATTGTTAAAAATAAAATGTTTGTAGTTAAAAATAATATGTTTATTGTTGGAAATGAAGTAATTAGCAATCCCTGCTTTGCGGCAACCGCAGCGCACCCCACACCTAGTCGTGCATCGGCAAAAGATCATTTTCAAAACGGAGTCGGGTGCCACAGGGTCGTTCGTTTTAACTGGGTTAAGGATCCCATCATCTCCCTTGAGCCAGCCCCATATTGGATGGGTGATAGGGGTTTGCCGAGCCATTGTTGTATCTGTAGGAAAGTAATGACACCCACGTAAGAATTCATCACAAATTAATATTTGTAATTTAAAGGAAGTAGTAGGTATTTAAAGCTACATGTAAATGGATTTACCTGTAGATATACTCTGAGCGAGTGTTGCTTTGAAGCTCCTCTGGTTGGAGGAAGAGTGGCCATGTCTGATTTGGACTTCATTGACGCTTTCAAAAATGCCGAGTACCGATGTTCGTTCAGGTTCTCTTGATGAGCAGGCGCTTTGTATACAGCCAAAAAAAGCTTCTCGTCAGCCTGTTCAATATCCTCAGGTGATGCTCCACTCCTCTCCACATTCTCACGGCCTGGCTTCATGAAGTACATATTGATTGATTGTGGAGCCAATCCAACGAGGAGAACTATCAAGTCCACATCCTCCCCAACTATTACTACAGTCGAATGTACAGCAGCTTTATTCAACCCGCACCTCACAATAGTGCCGTCAGCATCCCCTGTAGAAACAGTTGTTTCAATCCCGGCTGTTGTCATTTTCTCGCTGAGCAAGTGAATCAGCCTTGTTTTGTTCCTTTCGTTAGTAAGAAAATGTGGAAATGCTTTCAAGAAAGTTGATGTCAACAGAAGTTTTTGTGATCCCTCTTCGCTTCTGTTCCGCTCGTTTTGTGCTGTCGACATCACTATAACGAACAAAAACCACCATAAAATTTTCACCGTAATGTTTCTGTACATAGGCAATTTACTGATGGCAAATTGATGAAATGTCGGAGGACTGTTTCCATTTCATGCGGTGGAGAAGGAAACCACCATCTACGACAACGGTGCTCTTGGTGAGATCTAGAGTTACGTTGTCCTCTGCTCACAAATATCACAACATCGATAAAGATGAAAGTTTAGATTTCGATAAATTTAATGTTCAAAATACATCATTAAACACTAATTACTTCATTTTCAACAATAAACATATTATTTCCAACTACAAACATTTTATTTTTAACAATAAACATTTCATTTTTAAAAATGAAAACTTTTTTAAATTTTCCATTTTCACTCTCCATATCTCCTCAAGCATTGATCCTAGCCAAAAAAAACCTAGCCAAAAAAAACTTTTTTTATAGAGAATTTTATGTAAATTAATTTAGTATATGAACATTATTTCGCTAGAGGCAGTATTTTTCGAGTTATTCACAAAAAACTGAAAAAAGGGACCTCTAGAAACCCTCCCCACCATAAGCTTCTCCCCCACCATTCGGTACTTTTAGTTTGTTGTTAAGGACACCTTCCCCTACAAGTGTGCCAAAATTGGCTTCTACGTGAATTATTTCCGCTATTTGGTATTTTTTGGTCTTCGTTGCCTGGACTATATGAGTTTTTAATTATTATTAGTGAGAATTGTACAGATCGGAAAAATTAGGAAGGGAATACTTTGAAAAATTAAAACTTCAGTGTTTAGTTTAGTATAGTTAAAATTTATTTACATTAAAAAAAACTTAAAGTTATTCCAAAGCTTTGTTTTCGACATTTGGATATAAGAAGGAAAATACTCCACAAGCTAAAATAGAAAATAAATGACTATCAAATATTTTGTGTTAAAATTAGTCTATTGTTTACCAGGTAGGAAAAGTCTAACATTTCTGGAAGACTGTGAAGCAGCACGGAGTCAGGAATTGCTTTTCGTACGAGGTATACGTAAGTACTATTTTTCCGAAAATCGTTTGAAAAACGAAGAAATTGAAATTATAACTGATTTTATTCATAAATAAATTTTGCCCTGGAATTCTTGGTAACATTTGTTGTGTAACTAGGAAAGGTATCAATATTGAATACCTAGTCAAACTCGAATATACAGATCGTACAGTACCTATTTTAAAAAAGCTTTCCTACTGGGTGAATAACCTTTGGGTGATGACGTCATCAATTTTTTTAACTTTCCCTGCTGACCTGATTCCAAAAATGTATCAAAAGTTGATTTAATTAGTACAGAGTGGGAAAAGAATCCCTCAACAGGCTGGCAAGAGACAACAAAGTGTCTCTTATATGGGTGACAGCACATGACGGGATTGCAGGTAATGAAATGGCGGAACAGTTAGCTAAAGAAGGCTCTAAAGGAAACTTCATAGGTCCGGAGCCGTTTTGTGGAACCACAAAAGATTGCATAAGAGGGAAAATCGGGAACTGGCTAGATATGGAACACCAATTCAAATGGAGGGTGACACAAGGGCACCTTCATACAAATAGTTCACTGAACAAGGTAGACAAGGAACTCTCAACCAGGCTACTGAAACTGGGTGAGAGACATTTGAAGACAGTTACCGACCAGGTGACTGGACACTGCACCTTGAGGAAACATCTGTACAATATGGGTAAAGTTAGTGAACCTATGTGCAGAAAATATTAACTGCATGATGAAACACATACTCTGCTTCTGCGAGAACCTACAAGAACTCAGACGGAAGCACTTTGGAGAGGAATTAATACAACCATCACAACTACTGAAAATCCCTCCAGTCAAACTAGTGGCCTTTATAGAAGACACGAAGCTTCTGGAATGGAAGTAGATAACATGGGAACTGGTACAAAGATTCAGTTCAAGTGCATGGGCTGATGAGCACAACCCAAATATATGAATGAATGAATGACAGATTGGGCAAAAACGCAAAAGTTGTTTATTATTTTAACATTGTAACTTTCCACTTTATATTGAAAACTTCCCTTCGTAGTTGACGTCACCACAATTTGTTTCAATTTGTAATGAGCTCGACGTTATTCGTCAGAAGGTAACGGACGGTGTCTTGGATATTCACCTGAATTAGGTTAGGTTAGGTACGAATTACGATAGAAGACTTAAAGAAAATCTTGAGAATTTCACCGGGATTTACCATAAGCCAGCACCACCTCTAAACTCCCACTGCACAGTGCGGATATTATCTAGGGATTTGGATATTGGGGAGTTTTCACCATAAAATATTTTTTATAAGGCAAAATATCAAGAAAAATATCCCTACAGTGAAAAAATCAAGCTATTTTTTGAATGTAAGGAAATATTAACTTTTGTTTCTAAAAATTTTGTAAGAAAAATTAGAACCATTTTCGGGAAAATATTTGTTATATAACAATTCTTACCAGCAGAGAATATTCCAATAAATAGAAAGGGTGGTAAACATCCCCAAGTTAGTAAATAAGGGAAGACGATGCTACCTATCAAAGTACCTGTTCGACCTGATGTAAAATGAATGGATACAGCTATAGTCCTGAAAAATATAAATTGACATTTGACAATCTTATAGTTCTAGTGGTATCAAAAGATCTCGAATGTTCCGAGAGCATCATAGACAATTTACACAGATTTCACACTTCATTTTTCTCTACGGCTTAGAAAAAAAACTATGCAGTAAACAACTATACAAATGAGAATATAAAAATTATATATACGTCACCTCAAAGTAGTCGGAAATAGTTCTAGTGTCAAAGAAATCAATAAATTGTCAGCTACACTTCCAATCGCTGTACCAGCAGATGATAATATTGTAACTGTGTTGGAATCTCTAGCGAAGTATATGCAGAACATTAGTGCTGCTGTCGCAAAACATAAAATGACTGTAACAAATAATTTAAAGATGTTAGATGGCTGTGATGCCAGATTTCTATTTCTTACATTAGTTTTATTCTGAAAAATTTACTTTCAATATAATTTGGAGACTCGTGTGATCGATTAAGTTCTTAAATACATGCTTTCATAGATAGGTACTGGATAAATTAATCGGCTTAGTTTTACAATAGATTAAAGACTTGATATTTTCCTAATATTATTCGTGATTTTGTTGATTAAAAATTAGAAATTTAAGAAGTTGAATCAAGTAGATCCAGCATAAACATCCTCTTCATCATTTCACACCTAACTTTGCTACACAATCAATGAGATATTGTCGTTAATTAAACAAAAAATACTCACTATTCAATCTTTTCACTCCTAACAATCTTATGCATACCACGGTACCTGCAAATGCCACAATTCTAGCAACTGCTGCTATGAACGTACTGACATATACCGAAAGGTTGTCCAAATCCTAAAAAACTCAACACTTTATTACTACAAGTTATATCTTCTTCAGTTCACCTTTCGTCTCTGAAGAGGATAATGATTATTGACCAGATACTTACAACATTACAATTTTCCACAATCGGTTCTTCCTTAGGAGTCATTTGGTCTAGCATGATACATAAACTGGAGCCACTTCCATTATGGCTATTCTGGTAATCGCTAATGGACTGAAAAATTCCCGGAAGCCACATCTTTAAAGTATTCACACTGAAAATTTGAAAATGTTATTCAAAGTGAAGGTAGAGTATAGGCAAAGTTTTTGCAGATCTCCTACTGGAGATTTTCGAAGTGGGATTCAGATGAGGGAAGGAGCTGCAGTTGCCATCGACGAGATAAAAGAAGGAAGAGGAGAAGTGCAAAATAGTTTTGGGACCAAATTTTTACCTTATTGACAAAGCAAATAGGTTAAAACAGGCTAGTATCAGATTTGTAATGTGAGGTTTGCGGAGGAGATGTTTTATTTCAAAAAAGCCCTTCCTCAGTGCTGAAACAACGCTTCTTGGTACCATTTTATTATCTACTTCTTCGGTTAATTGTTTTACCTAAAATAATAAATACATGAAGCGTCAAATGACAAATTTTTCATAGACAATTGCTTAAAAAACATTTTCAAATCGTTGATATTGCTACGAAATTGATAATGACAAATGCAAAGATGGTTATTTAATTAATATTGTCAGTCCAGCTCTGCTCAAAATTCATATAGTCCTTCTAAGCTGATTCCATGCTCTATGAGTACTCTTCAGGTATCGATGAATGCTTTTTCCAAAACGCTATCGCCAGTATCCAAATATCTTAATGATACTAATAACTTAGCAAGAAGTGGTATTGCTCCACTTACGTTGGTATTAGATTGTATTAAACAATCGGCAAGATCTTCCGTAATAAGTAGGTATTCAAAATCATCTCGGCTATTCGAGTAAAATTTCGATACACAGCTTCATCGTTGGTAATAATTTGTTGTAAAAGTAATTACAAGCTTCTTGACCACCAGCACATCATTCTCTCCACCGCCAGCTTGGCTTCCTTCCGCAACCATTTGTGACATGATGCCGCAAACTGGAGCTGCCTTCATTGAATTGATTATAGACGCATGCCACAAACATATGCTATAAAGCAACAAGCAGCTCGTACAACAATGTTCAAATACAAATAATAAACTGTAGTGTGCTACATGTTCCCTAATGCTGCCCAGTGAAATTGCTCCATGAAGCATGTATTTGGGCAGCTACGGTCAATATGAGGTATGCATCATTGTCGCATGCATGAATTGCTCAAATTTAAGGACCGAGTGTCGCATGCTACGTGTGGCCTAAGTATTGACCCAGTGGAATTGCGCCTTAAGAGAAGTTTGTTAATGCATCATGGTAAAAGCTATGGAAATATACTGATTTTGACCACTTCTGATGTAGTTGCACACCTAATTAGGATTCAAGTATAGTTGAAGCTGAAAACAAATTCTTCATTTAATTTTTCAATTTTACCCACCGGAAAATCTTCCTTCCTCTTCCCCGTATTAACTGAATACATAGTTTCCATTATTCGTAAAGCTTCTTCACTTCGTCCTGTAGACATGAGATACTTGGGACTCTCTGGTATTAGAATATATACAAAACCACTGGCTATAGTCGATAATGCACATATCACTAGAAATATGTTCCATGAATGAAGACCTGTAACATTTATTGTAATTTAATTATATTTGGCAAAAATTTTTATCAAAGTGTATTTTTTTGTTACCTACCAAATAATCCAAAAACGGATAGGTCCCATTTTCTTGGTAAAATAGCCCATGATAATATGGGCAATATTAAAGTTCCTCCGGTGAGAAAAATTCCTCTAGCTATATTCACCCTTGCTCTGTATTTATTTGAATGAAATTCAGTAATGTGAGAGGCTGAAGCGGAAAATGGACCATTTGAACTACAATTAATTGAAATGTTAGTAAGGAGAAGAAAACTAAACGAAAGCCACAAACATTGTACGAGGGTTGTTTTTTAAATTTTGCGTATAGAGCTAGAAAAAAGCAGTGGATAACTTTTAAACACTACTGTGTTTCAAAGTATTCTCCACTAAGAGAAATGCATTTTTGTATCCCTTGGAACCAATTCTGGAAGCATTAATTTCACCCGCTGGTTGGTACTTTCAAAATAGAGTTTTTGTAGGCATTGACTGCATTTTCTGGGGACTGGAACCTTTGACCACGCAGTTCATTCTTAATTTTTGGAAAAGTGAAAAAATTGTTAGGTCGGGACTGTATGGAGGATGATCCAACAATTCGATGTTTTCTTGCTTTATAAACTCAATTGTTTGGGCTTAGTGGAAAGAGCTAGGGAGGCAGCTGGAGGAACAAGAAATTGGCCCTATTCGTGTTCTTCGGAGTCGGGAACGCCTTTAACAGTGTCAGCAAACGGGCAGTGTTGAGCGCGTTGCTGAGGCTTGGAGTGGGGCAGGGGCTGGTTAACTTGGTGGAGGACTCTGACGGGGCGCGTGATAGTAGACTCTAGAGGGAGGAGGTATGAGTTTGAGGCTGGAGTGTCCCAGGGCTCGGTTCTTGGACCAAAGCTCTGGAAGTGTGTGTTTGATGACGTTTGTGGAATAGTATGTGAAGAGGGATGTGAGATTACGGTGTATGCGGACGATGTGTGTCTAGTATGTACTGCAAAGGGAGAGGCGGAGATAATGTGTAGGAAGATTATGGAGATGATGGAGCGGTACAGACTGGAAGTGGCGGAAGATAAGACGGTGGGGTTGCTAGTGAATGGACGGAGCAAGACGAGGGAATTGGGGGGATGGTGAAGGGAAGGAGAATTAGTATGGAGGATACTGGGAGAACATAGTGGAGATAATGTTGAGGGGGGAGGAGGAATGGATTGTTGATGAATGGCGTAGTAGAGATCATGGTTAGGGGAGAGAAGGACTCGATATGGCGTGAGAGGTAGGAGTGATAGTAGGGAGAAGACGTCGGTGTGAGCGGAGAGTGTGCGAGGGACCGCCGCCCGTCTCGAAGTATGCTAGGGTAGTGATTCTGAGGCGGGGGTAACGGCGAGTTTGAGGTGGGCTTGGATGGTAGGCATCCCCTTGGGGATGAGTCCAACACTGTTTGGGTCCTGGACCCATTCGAACATGAGTTTCCCATCTCGACCCGAAAAAATAAGTTAACTAAACATGACAGTTAATTTTGACATTTGATATTTGTTGACAATCACCAACTATGTTGTTATAAGTAACACTTCAAAGACAACCCTCGTATTTGACATCAATTATGAAAACTTTTAAACGGTCTTTGAATATGACACCGTCAGTTCCTGTGAACATAAAATCCACTTTAGTCAAATCTGTTTAGTTTTAAAGTAGTAAGTATGTACCTAACTAGATCGCTGGTAGGAAAGACTGTAGGCAAGCTAAGTATGAACCGACTTTATTTCTCATTAAATCTAGAAATTACTTACATCGCACCAACTATAAATCTAGCAGTGATCAATACAAATTTATTAGTAGATAATGCAGCTACTAAAGCAAATATACCAGAAGCTAAATAACCATAAATAATAATCTTCTTTCTACCTAATGCGTCACATAAGTAGCCCCAGTATAAACCAGTGGTTATCATCCCTAAAATTTGACAGAATGATACTAAGCACAAGCGATATTATTTCTAAACTTACCAGCAAAAGTTACAACATTCAGTATTCCCTTGTCTTGTAATGTCAGACCTAAGTCACATTCCGCAATTGGTAGGACAAAAGACATTTCCATTGTGTTTAATATATGACCAATACAAGGAAATGCTATTATTACTATCAATAGGTTGTTATATTTTCCAAAACCAGTAGCTGTAATGCCATCTTCAAAGCTAGTTGCATATTTACCTAAAATAAAATGAAAAGCAGATTGATAGAAATAATCTGTACACAAAGTATCGACAGTTTGCGAAATGTAAATTTAGGGAATTAGTTAAATTTCTAAAATGAAAAAAATTTGCTACTTACCCTTTTCCTTGAGATCCATATTAAGTATTACTGATTAATTTTTTTAAATCTCCTGATTTCTCAATACTGGGGACATTTCGTGTAACAATGTTATCTCTGAGAAAAAAGGATTATACATCAGCAAGGTGATGAAACAACCTGTTAAAGTAATATTAATTAAACATTATAATATATTTAAATATATAAGATATATTTTTCGGTTACCATTAAATTTACGTACAAACTAAGCTGTAAAAAACAAGTTATTAGGTATACGAGGACTAGTCAATAATTATTTCTCGATACAAGGTTATGGAGACATTTTTTGGCTGTTTAATTTGTCAAAAAATTGTTATGATCAAATTAACATTTGAATTGTATATTTAATAAATCGCTGGATATAAATAAAACGACAAAATGTAATTACAGGATTCATAGTAAATTTTGCCTTCCGTATTTGTTGTCCAGAAATGCTTTAAAAACATCTAGAAAGATTTAGAGCTTATTTTATGTTGATTTTACGTGAATCAACTAAACCAAAAATGCTTCCTGGGGGAGCTAGGGTTCTAAAAAGATGGTGCTGTAACATTCCTGATAAATAATATCATTCTATAGATATCGAATAATAGTTTTATACTATTTACGCCTTACAAAGTTTTGAAAATATTTTCAAAAACATGACCGTTTACTTAGAAGAAATACTTGCACAGAAAGATATTAATATATTATATTACAGATTCCTGTATATTGTTGTATTTAGTAAAGCGCCTTACCAATAGACATCGAATAATAGTCTTATACCAAAAAGTTTTGAAAACATTTTCGAAAACGTGACCATTTACTTAGAAGAAACAACTACTTCTCGGGCTAAATGCCCCGACAGGCATTGAATTTCAGAAGATTCAATCGGGGTCGGTGGGTTCTAAAAGAGTTAAACAACCATTCTGGTTTGCAATTAGAAGGGACAATATCACTTGTAGACCGGTTTTGATGTATTTGCACCTCATCAGTACAAGGCAGATAGTCTCCGTACAAGAGCTGTGTGAGCCCAATCCCGGGCTAAAGACGATGCTGAAATCACAATCAATACATATTCTCCAGGAAAGGAAATGTTAAAGTTGTGATAACAGCGACATCTTCACCACCAACCGCAAACCTTTTTGATTTCAGCATCGTCTTTAGTCTGGGATTAAGCTCACACAGCTCTAATTGCAAACCAAAATGGTTGGTTAAATCTTGTAGATCATACCGACCCCGTCTAACTTAGAAGATTCTATGATTGAATCTTCTGTAATTCAATGTCTGTCGGGGCATATAGCCCGAGAAGTAGTTGTTTCTCCTAAGTGAACGGTCACGTTTTTGAGAATATTTTCAAAACTTTGTAGTATAAAACTATTATTCGATATCTATTGGTAATGCGCTCTACTAAATACAACAATTTACAGGAAACTAATAATCTATTAATATCTTTCTGTACAATTATTTCTGGGAATGTGCTCAATCAAATTACATGGATACAATTTTTTTTAATTGTAGTCATAAGCGGCTCGTTTGGGTGGGGTATTGGGTGTTCTTGTTAATAATTTAATGTCTCTCAAAAGGTCTCCATTATGACCTAATGTTTCGAGTGAAAACGATTTAATTTTTTATGTATCTGTTTATACGTTTCAATCATCTAGCAAATAATGTTCTAAATTATTATAGATGACTGTAAAAAATGAACAAAATAGCAATTGCATGAATTTTAAACTGACTGGTATATCAGTCAGGCTTTTTTCAGTTGTATATTAGGCCAGCACTCCTGTTGTCAGAGTAGGCCGCTCTTCGTGAGATCTTTTGATCCCTTTTGTATGAGTTCGCCATCTTTGTAACTTTTCTCCATACCTTCGTATCCTCTATTCGTCTATCTCAGTCATTTTATTTTCTCATCTAGGTTTGGGATGTCCCCTGGGTAGGGGGATTGCAGGCTTCCAATCAGAGATCGTCCTTCAACGTTACTAACCAAATTTGACTACTTTCTCCTGAAATTTTAGCTCTTCATTTCTATTTATTTAGTTATATCAAACCACTTTCGTTAATTTTTCCTCTTCTACTGTTAGGCTCTTTCAATATTATGTTCGCTGAATCCCATTGAACCTGAAGTTCCTCTTCCCAAACACGTTTGCTAATACCTGATACTCTCTATATTTTAAGTAATTTTTTGTTCATCCAATGACATTTAAATTGAAGCTTGCTTCTTATTGCACGACATAGGACTTTTGGGAAGGCTAGTGAACTCGTGGAACGTGTGATGTTACGAAAAAGCGTTCGTCACGCGATGACTCATTCTTCGTGTCTTTCTCGGCCGCCCGCTGCGCCAACTATCTCCCCTCTCTTCCTCGGCCGCCTTCTTCTTCTCTCTTTCGTAGGCTACACAGCGGCACGCCTCTCTCTCGCTCTCTCTCTCATACACGCCGGCACGAGGGATTCCCAAACGGTCGGAAGAGAGACAGAGAGAGGGAGAGTATCGCGCGCCTCTCTCTCTCTAATTGCCAAATATTTTCAAATTTTTGAAAAATGGTCAATAATTGTCAAAAACTGTCAAAATTTTGAAAAAATGGTTAATAATTGCCAAATATTTTCAAAAATTTGGAAAAATGGTCAATAATTGTCAAAAACTATCAAAATTTTGAAAAAATAGTCAATAATTATAAAAGACTGTCAAAAATGATCAATAATTGTTAAAATTTTTGAAAAATTGTCAAAAATGATCAATAATTGTCAACATTGGTTAATAATTGTCAAAAATGGTCAATAATTGTTAAAATTTGAAAAAATCTTGAAAAATTGTCAAACATTTTTAAAAAATGGTCAATAATTATCAAAAATTTTGAAAAATGGTCAAAATTTTCGAAAAATTGTCAAAAATGGTCAATAATTCTAAAAAACTGTTAAAAATGGTCAATAATTGTTAAAAATTGTCAAAATTTTTGAAAAATGGTAAAAATTTTTGAAAAATTGTCAAAAATGGTCAATAATTGTCAGAACCTGTCAAAAATGCTCGAGAATTGTCAAAAATGGTTAATAATTGTTGAAATTAGGAAAAATGGTCTAAAATGGTCAACATTTTTGAAAAATTGTCAAAAATGATCAATAATTGTCAAAATTTACAAAACATCGATGTTTTCATTCGATTCATCGAAAGACATCGATGTACAGTTCAGATTCATCGAATTGAAAAAAACATCGATGATTTTTCAAAGTGGACACCCCTATGAACAGCAGCCGTTCCTTCACCTAGTCCGTTTCCGTTCAAGATCTGTCCCCGAATATCTGTCTATTCTGACTGTGGCCCGAATCACGTTAGTACGGACAGTCGGCGTAGAATAGTCGCGCACGGGCCGTGTCTCGCTACAATGATTGGACTAATACTCGTACCTGAATAAATTGTCGGTTCGGATCAGTTCCATTAGTCCAACCCGCCGGATCTGATCCAAGGGATCAGTTCCAGTACAGGTTAGCCATTCCTAGCCGGAAGTATTGAATGCAATCTGTTCAAATGAAGTTCATTCGGAAGGCGACGATATTGTCGCTTGCCATCGTCTACGGTTGTCGCTCGTTTCGACTGCAATCCGCACTACCGCTCTTGAACCAGTAGTGTCGCCGATCGCACTGAAGTAACAAAAAGTCATCATCTTCTTTCTCCTCAAAAAGTCTATCGGCTCTAAAGTACCAGGTTAAAAAAAGTATAGAGACTGCCACACACTTAACCATAAATAGAAAAAGATTTACTATCCTTCAAATAACCGGGAAATTGAAAATAGTACAGTTTCTTTGCGAAGTCGATAACTTATTTTGTGCCTAAATTTCTCGAAAAGATTTTTTGTAATCACGTGAATGGTACCTGGCAGTCGTTATTGAATTTAAAAGATTTCTAATTGGGTGTAAATTACCAGTTTCTATATACCAGCAGCCCGTCACGCTTCCAAACCCTATTATATTGGTAATAATATTTCTGAGAGTCAGTGCAGTACGCAAACACTCCGAAACAAATCTCAGAAAAAATTGATAATTATTCAAAAATGTTTGAACTCTCTAGTCTTCTAACAAGTATTTTCACTTTTATCGCTAGTTTGGATATATTTTTAGTTAACTGAATCCAATCTAGTTGATCTGCACCGATTTTAACAATACGTAGCTGAAACAACTCAACATTTTAAATTGAAGACATGAAAATTCTTTTTGAAGAAGGAATTGCACATCTTCAGAAAAATGGAAAAACTGCGTCGAACATGTCTGCCAAAAAGGTAAATAAAAAATGTGAGAGCTGGATAACATTATAGAAACTCAAACAGAACCGGTTGTGATTAGAATTAATAAAGACTTTCCTATCTTCAATGGTTGTGGTATGTCAAAATTGACATCCAAACGGTTTGACTTGCGGAAAACGGTTTGCAATCTCCTATCTATCAAAAAATACCGATTGACATTTATGTAATACATATATAAGATTCAACCGATGTTTTCAACCATTTATTAACGTCAATATTAAACTATCGCAAGTTTTCATATTTTCCAAAGAAGTAGTAATATGTGGTTACAGAACATCATTATAATCTATAATAAAACAATGAAACAGCTGAACAGAGTATAGATACTAAAAAAACATCAAATATCTTTTTACCAAATTATCCTATCCAACTGCCCCCGTATACAATGTGACTGTAAACAAATATGCCAACAGGTCCTGTTATTTTTTTCCCATCGCTATTGTTGAAAATACAAGTGGTTCTTGAGAAAAAATGTGCGTAACGCCAATGACGATAACCCCTGTTATTACATGAGACATGCATTCGGGCCCGCATTTTGGGTATAATTTGAGTTACATTATTCATTATTCGTGAAATTAAAATGAAATTAGTAAGAAATAATCTAACAATACGGTATTTTAAACCAACAATACAGGAATCTTGTTGGGTTACTTTTAAATGTAACGCTTTTGGAAAACCCACTCACAAAAAATGTACGTAACGTGAGTAAATTGATTTTGAAATTTTACGCTAAGCAACGTATTTAAAGTGACATTAGGTACCTACACAATTTTATATACCTATACCACTCTATTAGTCCAGTCAATGAAGGAAAAATAGCGGAAATAATTCATAGAGAAGCCAATTTTGGCACACTTGTAGGGGAAGGTATTCTTAACAACATACTAAAAGTAATGAGGGGTGAGGGTGAAGCTAAGGGTGGGGGGATCTCTAAAGGTTCCTTTTTTCAGTTTTTTGTTAATAACTCGAAAAATCCTGCCTCTAGCGAAGAAATGTTTATATACTAAATTGATCTACATAAAATTCTCTATAAAAAAAGTTTTATACACTTTTTTGCTTGGATCAATGCTTAAGGAGATATGGAGGGGGATATGGAAAATTCAAAAAAAGGTTATATTTTCAAAAATGAAATTTTTATTGTTAAAAATAAAATGTTTGTAGTTGAAAATAATATGTTTATTGTTGACGTTAAAAAATAATAGTTAAATACTATTAAACGCCTTACAAAATTAGAAAAATTTATTTCCAAAGAGCAGACCGTCCACTAAGAAGCAACAACTACTTCTCGGGCTATATGCACCAACAGACATTGAATTACACTTCTAAAGTAAACGGGGTTGGTATATCTGTTAAGATAGAACCAACCATTCGCAAACCAGAATGTATAGTATTGGTAGTAGTATTGGTAGATGCCATTCGACCAGAAGCTCTGAGAGCATAATCCTGGTCTAGAGATTACGTTGATACCACACCAATACATTAGCCTTAGTAAAGGAAATGTTAAGAGAGCGATAGAGCTTCTGGTCGAATGGCATCTACCTTGTGCTAATGAGGCGCAAAAACGCCGAAACCGGTCCACAAGTGATGTTATTCCTTCTAATCGCAAACCAGAATGGTTGGTTCTATCTTAACAGATATACCAACCCCGTTTACTTTAGAAGTGTAATTCAATGTCTGTCGGGGCATATAGCCCGAGAAGTAGTTGTTGCTTCTTAGTGGACGGTCTGCTCTTTGGAAATTAATTTTTCTAATTTTGTAAAGCGTTTAATAGTATTGAACTATTATTTTTTTACGTCTATAGATCACGCTTTACTGATATGACAATTATTTACAGGTAACTGTAATTAAGTAAATGTTTATTGTTGGAAATGAAGTAATTAGCAATCCCTGCTTTGCGGCAACCGCAGCGCACCCCACACCTAGTCGTGCATCGGCAAAAGATCATTTTCAAAACGGAGTCGGGTGCCACAAGGGTCGTTCGTTTTAACTGGGTTAAGGATCCCATCATCTCCCTAGAGCCAGCCCCATATTAGATGGGTGATAGGGGTTTGCCGAGCCACTGTTGTATCTGTAAGAAAGTAATGAGACCCACGTAAGAATTCACCACAAATTGATATTTGTCATTTAAAGGAAGTAGTAGGTATTTAAAGCTACATGTAAATGGATTTACCTGTAGATATACTCTGAGCGAGTGTTGCTTTGAAGCTCCTCTGGTTGGAGGAAGAGTGGCCATGTCTGATTTGGACTTCGTTGACGCTTTCAAAAATGCCGAGTACCGATGTTCGTTCAGGTTCTCTTGATGAGCAGGCGCTTTGTATACATCCAAAAAAAGCTTCTCGTCAGCCTGTTCAATATCCTCAGGTGATGCTCCACTCCTCTCCACATTCTCACGGCCTGGCTTCATGAAGTACATATTGATTGATTGTGGAGCCAATCCAATGAGGAGAACTATCAAGTCCATATCCTCCCCAACTATTACTACAATCGGATGTACAGCAGCTTTATCCAACCCGCACCTCACAATAGTGCCGTCAGCATCCCCTGTAGAAACAATTGTTTCAAACCCGGCTGTTGTCTTTTCTGGCTGAGCAAGTGAATCAGCCTTGTTTTCTTCCTTTCGTTAGTAAGAAAATGCTCTTGTTGAACTGTGATGTGCTTTCAAGAAAGTTGATGTCAACAGAAGTTTTTGTGATCCCTCTTCGCTTCTGTTCCGCTCGTTTTGTGCTGTCGACATCACTATAACGAACAAAAACCACCATAAAATTTTCACCGTAACGTTTCTGTACATAGGCAATTTACTGATGGCAAATTGATGAAATGTCGGAGGACTGTTTCCATTTCATGCGGTGGAGAACGAAACCACCATCTACGACAACGGTGCTCTTGGTGAGATCTAGAGTTACGTTGTCCTCTGCTCACAAATATCACAACATCGATAAAGATGAAAGTTTAGATTTCGATAAATTTAATGTTCAAAATACATCATTAAACACTAATTACTTCATTTTCAACAATAAACATATTATTTCCAACTACAAACATTTTATTTTTAACAATAAACATTTCATTTTTAAAAATGAAAACTTTTTTAAATTTTCCATTTTCACCCTCCATATCTCCTCAAGCATTGATCCTAGCCAATAAGTGTATGAAACCTTTTTTATAGAGAATTTTTTGTAAATTAATTTAGTATATGAACATTATTTCGCCAGAGGCAGTATTTTTCGAGTTATTAACAAAAAACTGAAAAAAAGGACCTCTAGAAAACCCCCCCCCCCACCATAACCTTCACCCCCCACCCTTCGGTACTTTTAGTTTGTTGTTAAGCATGCTATTCGGTATTTTTTGGTCTTCGTTGTCTGGACTATATGAGTTTTTAATTATTATTAGTGAGAATTGTACAGATCGGAAAAATTAGGAAGGGAATACTTTGAAAAATTAAAACTTCAGTGTTTAGTTTAGTATAGTTAAAATTTATTTACATTAAAAAAAACTTAAAGTTATTCCAAAGCTTTGTTTTCGACATTTGGATATAAGAAGGAAAATACTCCACAAGCTAAAATAGAAAATAAATGACTATCAAATATGTTGTGTTAAAATTAGTCTATTGTTTACCAGGTAGGAAAAGTCTAACATTTCTGGAAGACTGTGAAGCAGCACGGAGTCAGGAATTGCTTTTCGTACGAGGTATACGTAAGTACTATTTTTCCGAAAATCGTTTAAAAAACGAAGAAATTGAAATTATAACTAATTTTATTCATAAATAAATTTTGCCATGGAATTCTTGGTAACATTTGTTGTGTAACTAGGAAAGGTATCAATATTGAATACCTAGTCAAACTCGAATATACAGATCGTACAGTACCTATTTTAAAAAAGCTTTCCTACTGGGTGAATAACCTTTGGGTGATGACGTCATCAATTTTTTTAACTTCCCCTGCTGACCTGATTCCAAAAATGTATCAAAAGTTGATTTAATTAGTACAGAGTGGGCAAATAATCCCTCAACAGGCTGGCAAGAGACAACAACGTGTCTCTTATATGGGTGACAGCACATGACGGGATTGCAGGTAATGAAATGGCGGACCAGTTAGCTAAAGAAGGCTCTAAAGGAAACTTCATAGGTCCGGAGCCGTTTTGTGGAATCACAAAAGATTGCATAAGAGGGAAAATCGGGAACTGGCTAGATAGGGAACACCAATTCGAATGGAGGGTGACACAAGGGCACCTTCATACAAAGAGTTCACTGAACAAAGTAGACAAGGAACTCTCTGTTATGTATTTACTTTAGTTCAGTGTTTCGTGTTTAAAGTTACTGACATGAGATAAAGACTTTTAATGACAAGGTTGACATAAGTAATAATAAACTAAATTACATAGTGAACACAACAAATCCTCCCAGATAAATTTACAGACTAAAATCTTTCTGGTGTCCTTCTTACTCTTGTACTTCTTCGCAAAGGTATAGTTAAATCTCCGAATTCTGCTTATACTTTATGACCCGTTGCTATTATTCCTTCTTCCTTCTTCTGAGTTGACAGTATCTTAATTCCTTACAGAAGCACGACCAGTTCCAGAATTGCTCTCACTACTTCCAAAATTGGTGATTGAAACTTTAGAGGAATTAGCTTTAGTGGTTTGTAGATTCGTTTCAATATCATTAGTATTTTTGTTAGAATTTATATCTGGCACAAAACAAAATTTAGGATGTAAAGTATTCGAAACCACGACTTTTGTTGAAGCTATTTGATTTACATGCCTCCTGATCACCCGTCCTTCAATTTCATTTAAATAAATCAAATTACTTTCTTGTTTATGAATTCTTCCAAATTGCAACGAGCAATTTTTCCTCTTATCGTAATTCCTTACACGAACAGATTCCCCCACAGTGAAATTTGAAACTCCCTGAATTTGATTAGAGCTTCCCACAGGTTCCTGAAATCTAATTAAATCAAGTTTTGTTCTGATTTCTCTCCCAAACATTAGTTGTGCTGGTGATTTATTGGTAGATGAGTGGGGTGTTTTCCGGTATTGTATGAGAAAGTTTTGAAGTTTCAGTTCCAAATTTCCAGGATCCATCATCATTTTCTTTAACATATTTTTCATGGTACCTACATATCTTTCGACTTGACCGTTCGATGCTGGATGATACGGGGCCGTAAGTTTGTGTACAATTCCATTGCATTTTAGAAAATTTTTGAATTCTTGTGATGTGAATGTTCCTCCATTATCACTTGCCAGTGTAACCGGTAACCCAAAACGTGCAAAAGCACTTCGTAAAATTGAAACTGTTTTTATAGTGTTTTATAGAATTTGTCATGAATACTTCTAGCCATTTGGAAAATGCATCGCAAATAACAAGGAGAAAGGTTCCTTGAAAAGGCCCTGCAAAATCAATATGTACTCTGTGCCACGGCTCCTTTGGGGATTTCCAACAATGAGGTGGAATTTTACCTTTGTCGTGTAACATAGACTGACAACTTGCTTTGGCATTTCTTCGATATCTACGTCTATTCTTGGTCACCAAACAAATGAACGAGCTAGTGCTTTCATTCTCACTATTCCAGTATGTGCTTCATGTAATTCGTTCAAAACTTTTAGTCGCAATGTTTCAGGTATAATAATGCGTGACTCCTTCATAACCGCACCTTCGTTTAAAGAAAATTCAATATTTTTTCCTTTGAAACCCTCTCCTTCCATTTTTCGCCAGTTTGTAGGCATATGTAGACATTTTTTAGAATTGGATCTTCTTGTGTCGCTTTTGCAATTTCTCTGTGTGTAACTGGTAAAGAAAGAATTGTTTGCTTGAACGATTCTGAAATGTTCATGGGTAACCTAGATAATGCAAATTGTGCATAATGCAACATCCTGGTAGCTACCATACTGTAACGAGTTATTTTTTTTTGCAAGTTTAATTTTAATTTTTTTCGTAATATATTTTATTTTACTACTAGGGTGTATATAACTCGTTACTTCACAACCCTTTCTACTACCGCATTGATTTATTTTTTTTGTTATTACCGTTGTATATTTTAGTATAAGTCCGAGTTACGCAAATCCAAATTCTACCATACACAATTTATTCATTTCCGATATTTAAATTTTTCAACTGAATGGACGCCCGGTATATACACCATTTTAATTAAACCGAAGCCGTCCAGTATAGGTACGGTTTTTGTCGAGAGTAGATAAATTTCATGTTTAATTCCCTCACCACGGCGACGGCCGAAAAATGTAACTAAACATTTTGAATATAAATTGGCTCTCAAAGCATCATTCGTGCTGAAGCAATTCATTTTTCGCTCTGAAAAATCATTCGCGCTGATTCATTCCGTTCGTGTCTCTTTGCTCAACTTTCTTCCGATAACCGATAAACCGAAAAGTATTGTGAAAATTGAGTGTATTCAGATTGTGTGTGTAGGCCGTATTTTATAAGGTAAATCATTTTTACAAATAAACTGTGTATTCGAAACTTTCCGTATCGCCGCTTAATATTAAATTGTTAAATGTATGGTTTTGAAAATTTTCCGACCGGCTATTTTTTTCTTATGTTGTTGAATTAAAATTGGTTTTTTTTTATTTGTTTCTTCTATATGGAAATAAAGATTTGTCAACTGTAATTTGATTTCGAATTTTATTTACAGCGTTTATTATATATTAATTAACTGATATGAATTATTAGTGGATTCTCGAATTATTTTATGCTTTTGGTTCTCAGTAGTTTTATATTAAATTGATATCCAAGTGGATTATATTATTTTAATTTTATGCTAGTACAAATATTTTTACTCTGTGTGTCGATAGTTGGGTACCGTTTAACTCGTGGGAAAATTTTTTTTTTGGAATAATTGTTACCGGCTTTAGTTAGATTCAAGGGTTAATCAGACTTGGAAGAGGCTTAGCCACAATTTGTTTGATTTCCCGGCAGATCTAATTCGTTCTTAAATTTTATTATTTTTCGGAATAATAGTTACCGGCTTTAGTTAGATTCAAGGGTTAATCAGACTTGGAAGAGGCCTAGCCACAATTTGTTTGATTTCCCGGCAGATCTATTTAGTTCTTAAATTTTATTTTTTTCGGAATAATAGTTACCGGCTTTAGTTAGATTCAAGGGTTAATCAGACTTGGAAGAGGCTTATCCACAATTTGTTTGATTTCCCGGCAGATCTAATTCGTTCTTAAATTTTATTTTTTTCGGAATAATTGTTACCGGTTTCCTTTAGATTCAAGAGTTAATCAGACTTGGAAGAGGCTTAGCCACAATTTGTTTGATTTCCCGTAAATCGTTCTTTTCCCGTTTCGTAGAATCATTATTTATATTTTTTTTCTTATTGTCGGAATAATAGTTGCCGGTTTCATTTGGATTCAAGGGTTAATCAGACTTGGAAGAGGCTTAGCCACAATTTGTCTGATTACCCGGCAGATCTAAATCGTGCATTAGGGACCCCGTTAAATCCGGTATTTGATAACCTGACCGTTATGTCCGTCAAAGTATCAAGTATATGGTAAAGATAGCTTATTTTCTTTTCCCTGTTAATTTGCTTGTCACTAAAGAATTATTCGTAAAATAGACCACAGAGTATTAATGCACTAAAAGTTTTTTTTTGATTATTTTGTTATATACTGACCTATTGTGTGGTGGTAGGTATACCCTAAACCGTAGATAGTATACAATTCTGCTGAACCCCTGTTTCCTTCATTTACCCGTGATTTATAAATCGGAGAATCCATATTTGATTGTAATTAGGTAAATAAAGTTAATTCAACAAGACCCCTGGAATTTTCCGTAACCTCCATCTGAGGCTATCTGGAACTCTTGACGCTAAGGGTCAAGGGGCCGTGGAGCAAACCACGTTAATAATCTGGCGCCCGAGATTTAAAAACCCGAATTTTGCATCAAGGGTGTCCATAGTGACGTGTTCTTGTGGCAGGAGCCACGTGTAAGAAGGTAGGCACGTTACAGTACTTGGAAGGTTCTTGTTAGGGTGAAATATCGAAACTAGTGGTTGATGATCAGTAATCAATTTGAATTTACGTCCATAGCAATATTGAAAGAATTTATTACATCCCCAAAAAATTGAAGCCGCTTCTTTATCTATTTGACTATAATTTTGTTCAGCCCTCGTCAAACTTCTCGAAGCAAAAGCAATTGGATGTTCACTGCCATCTGGAAAAATATGTGATAATACTGATCCCAAACCTTTAGGAAAGAGCTAGGGAGGGCAGCTGGAGGAAGAAGAAATTGGCCCTACTCGTGTTCTTCGACGTCGGGAACGCGTTCAACAGTGTCAGCAAACGGGCAGTGTTGAGCGCATTGCTGAGGCTTGGAGTGGAGCAGGGGTTGGTTAACCTGGTGGAGGACTACCTGACGGGGCGTGTAATTGTAGACTCCAGAGGGAGGAGATATGAGATGGAGGCTGGAGTGCCTCAGGGCTCGGTTCTTGGACCGACGCTCTGGAAGTGTGTGTTTGATGAGGTTTGTGGGATAGTATGTGAAGAGGGATGTGAAATACTGGTATGTACGGCAAAGGGAGAGGCGGAGATAGAAAGAAAGGCGGAGAGAATGTGCAGGAAGATTGTGGAGAAGATAGAGCGGTGCGGACTGGAAGTGGCGGAAGAGAAGACGGTGGGGTTGCTAGTGAAGGGACGGAGCAGGGCAAGGGAAGTGGGGATGATGGTTAAGGGAAGGAGAATTCGCATGGAGGAGTCTGTGAAATACCTAGGGGTGTGGTTGGATAGCCAATTATCCTTCAAAACCCATATGGTAAAGGCGGCAGAGAAGGGTAAAGTGAGGGCAGCATGGCTGGGGAGATTGATGTGTAATGTGAAAGGGCCGGGAGAGTGGAAGAGGAGGGTAATTGGTAGGACGGTAGAGCAGAGAATGCTGTACGGTGCGGAGGTGAGGGGTGAAAGAGCGGGGTGAATGCGAGGGTTAGGCCACTTCTGCGGGTGCAGAGAGGGATACTGCTGAGGGTGGTGCGGGGGTACAGGACAGTGGGTGGACTGGCAGCAGCGGTGCTGGCAAGGTCCTACCCATTGGACGTGTTGGCTAGAGCTAGGAGCAAACGCTGAAGGAGTGCGACCAAAGAAGAGGTACGGGAATGGATGGAGGAGGAAATGGAGAGGTGGGAGGAGTATGAGGGCGCGCTAAAAGGAGCGATTGGGAATAGGAGAGATTGGATGGACCGGAAATTCGGGGAGGTGAACTACTTCTTGACACAAGTGCTCACTGGACATGGGTCGAGAGTAGGGTACCTCCACAAGATTGGGAAACGAGAGACTGGTGTGTGCGAGAGGTGTGAAGTGGAGGATGATGTGGGGCATGTGTTTAGATGCTGGAGGAACGAGGAAGTGCTGAAGAAGTTGGAGAGGAAACTAGGGGAGGCGGTGTACTGGGAAAACATGGTGGAGATAATGTTGAGGGGGGAGGAGGAATGGATGGAGGTGAGTGGAGTAGTAGAGAGCATGGTGAGGGGGAGAGAAGGACTCGATATGGCATGAGAGGTAGGAGTGATAGGAGGGAGAAGATGACGGTGTGAGCGGAAAGTGTGCGAGGGACCGCCGCCTGTCTCGAAGTATGCTAGGGTAGTGATTCCGAGGCGGGGGTAACGGCGAGTTTGAAAAAAAAAAAAAAAAAAAAAACTTAGGACTTGCATCGGTGGCTAAAACCAATGGTAATTTAGAATCTGATCTGATCAGATGTGTTTTCTCTTTTTATCAAATTGAAAGCATTTCCACAAGCTGACGTCCATCTGAAGGGTGTATTCTTTTGTAGAAGGGTAAATAGAGAATGTAATTTCGAGGATAGATTTTTAAAAAATCTTCCATAGTATGTAACTAAACCTAACCAACTTTTCAATTCGTAACAGTACTGGAGCATTTTTGATCGTTTCATTTTCTCTTCAGTTTTTCCTAAGCCTCTGCTTTTAATTTTATACCCCAAATAGGTGATAGATTCTTCAAAGAATTTGCACTTTTCCTGTTTTATGTGTAATCCAGCTTTCTGTAGACGTTACAAAACTATTCTTAATCGATCAGCATTTTCTTGTAACGTAGCTCCTTCTATTTTGATAACAACCAAGAAATTCACAAACTCCAGGTATCTTACTCAATAAATTTGTAATATATCGTTGCCATATAGCTGGAGCAACTTTGGTACCAAACATTAATCTAATTATTTTATAGTCTCCTTTTTCACTAGATATAGCCTGTATCTTTGCACTTTCTTCATTCATTGGCAAATGTAAGTAAGCTTCTCGTATGTCTAACGTAGTGAAGATTATTCATCCATGCATCGTCGTAGCAAAAATGTCTTCAATGATGGAAATTTATCATTCATTAGAACTTTGTTTAATGTAACTTTAAAATCTGCGCAAAGCCTAATAGAACCATCACTTTTCATAACGGGAACTGCCGGCGTACTCCATTCACTGTTTTGCATTTTAGACAAAACTCCTATTTTTTCCAATCTGTCAATTTCATTTTCAACCTTTTCTCTCAATGCATAAGGAACTCTTCTCGCAGGTACATGAATAGGTTTAGTGTTTTCGGGTATGAACAGTTTTGCTTCCTAATTTAGGATTTTTCCAAGTCCAGGTTAGAACACTTCCAGAAAATCCGCTTTCAGCACCGTTAAAATTTGTAATTTTAGATTTTCTGGAATATGTTTTCTCTGTAACTGACATATCTCAGGTAAACCGATTTAAATCCTATGCATCCATTCTCTACCAAAAATTGGTTTAACTTTCCCTGGCAGCACGTATAAATTAATTGATTCGGTTTGATCTTCAAACTTAACTTGAAAAGTTGAATAACCTACTGGTTTAATGACTTCACCGGTATACGTTCTTAAAGGTAAATTTTTTTGTTGAAATGATTTTGTAGGAAATTTGACGATGAATATATCATGTGAAATGGAAGAAACTGCTGCCCCTGTGTCGTACTCAAATTTGATTATTTTTCCATCAAGTTCCATATCAACTAAAATCTTGTCTGGTTTCCTTAGCGATTCAGGTAGAGTCTCATTATGAAGTATGTTCTTGAAACATAAATCTTCGTATTGAACGTTATTTTCTGTTTCTTCTAGTTCTTATTGTACTTGATGAACTGTTCCTTTTTGAAACTTCTTCATACAAACATGACTCAAATGTCCAAATTTGAAACAGGCTGTACATTTGGAATTCTTATGTCTACAGGTAATGGCTAAATGTGTTTTGTCTCCACAACGATAACACTGTCTTACCGAATTTCTGTAAAAGACATCTGACCTTTGTTCATTTTTCTGAGGTGGTTTGATTTGATTTTGAAATGTACTAGTGCTGGCTTGTAACAACTGAATTTCTTTTGAGTCTTTATGAGCCAACTCCAAAGCAAGTGCTGTATCAACGCAATTTTTAAATTTATTGTCAGGTTCTTTGAGTTGTATCAATCTTTCGATAAGATTTGAATTTCTCAAACCACTAATAAACTGCAGTCGCAAATGCGCATCGGATGTTGAAGCCTTGCAAGTGTCACAAATAAACTTACAAATTGCAGAGAGCTTTTTTAATTCTGTTACGTAATTTGCAATAGTTTCTCCTTCATGTTGGACACGTTCTGTAAATCGATTTTGTTCGGCAATAGTACTTGAAGTAGGACTGAGATGATTTTGTATTAAATCTACCAATGTGCTGTACGATTTAGTTTTAGGATCCTCTGAACAAGTTAAAGAATATAGAAGTTGTAGAGTTTTAGTACCTATTGTATGTAATAACCATTCTTTCTTTTTGTTCTCAACATATTCTGGAGTACCCTTAAAATCTTTCATTGAGAAAAAATTATCTAACCTTTTTGTAAATATTTCCCAGAGAGTTTCCTTTGGTGCTTTTGTTACCTTGTAATACCTTTGTGAGGGTTGTAATTAATGTACTGAATTGTTCAGCATTCATTGTAGAGGGTCTCTTCCGAATCCTCGTCGCCAATTGTTATGTATTTACTTTAGTTCAGTGTTTCGTATTTAAAGTTACTGACATGAAATAGAGTCTTTTAATGACAAGACTGACATAAGTAATAATAAACTAAATTACATAGTGAACACAACACTCTCAACCAGGCTACTGAAACTGGGTAAGAGACATTTGAAGACAGTTACCGACCTGGTGACTGGACACTGCACCTTGAGGAAACATCTGTACAATATGGGCAAAGTGAACCTATGAGCAGAAAATGTGAACTTGATGATGAAACACCTACTCATATACTCTGCTTCTGTGAGAACTTACAAGAACTCAGACGGATGCACTTCAGAGAGGGATTAATTCATTAATCACAACTACTGAAAATCCCTTCAGTCAAACTAGTGGCCTTTATAGAAGTCACGAAGCTTCTGGAATGGAAGTAGATAACATGGAAAATGGTACAAAGATTCAGTTCAAGTGCCTGGACTGATGAGCACAACCCAAATATATGAATGAATGAATGACAGAGTGGGCAAAAACGCAAAAGTTGTTTATTATTTTAACATTGTAACTAACCACTTTGTAATGAAAACTCCCCTTCGTAGTTGATGTCACCACAATTTCTTTCAATTTGTAATGAGCTCGACGTTATTCGTCGGATGGTAACGGACGGTGTCTCAGGATTTGGATATTGGGGAGCTTTCACCATAAAATATTTTGAAAAAGGCAAAATATCAAGAAAATATTATATCCTTACAGAGGAAAAATAAATATTTTTTTGAAGTAAGGAAATATTAACTTTCGTTTCTAAAAATTTTGTAAGAAAAATCAATATTTACGAACGATTTTTGGAAAAAATGTTTGTTATATAACGATTCTTACCAGCAGAGAATATTCCAATAAATAAAAAGGGTGGTAAACATCCCCAAGTTAGTAAATAAGGGAAGACGATGTTTCCTATCAAAGTACCTGTTCGACCCGATGTAAAATGAATGGATACAGCTATAGTCCTAAAAAATATAAATTGATATTTGACAATTTTATAGTTCTAGTGGTATCAAAAGGTCTCGAGTGTTCCGAGAGCATCACAGACAATTTACACAGATTTCACACTTCATTTTTTTCTACGGCTTAGAAAAAAAACTATGCAGTAAACAACTATACAAATGAGAATATAAAAATTATATATACGTCACCTCAAAGTAGTCGGAAATAGTTCTAGTGTCAAAGAAATCAATAAATTGTCAGCTACACTTCCAATTGCTGTACCAGCAGATGATAATATTGTAACTGTGTTGGAATCTCTAGCGAAGTATATGCAGAACATTAGTGCTGCTGTCGCAAAACATAAAATGACTGTAACAAATAATTTGAAGATGTTAGATGGCTGTGATGCCAGATTTCTATTTCTTACATTAGTTTTATTCTGAAAAATTTACTTTCAATATAATTTGGAGACTCGTGTGATCGATAAAGTTGTTAAAAACGTGCTTTCATAGATAGGTACTGGATAAATTAACAGGCTTAGTTTTACAATAGATTAAAAACTTGATATTTTCCTAATATTATTCGTGATTTTGTTGATGAAAAATTAGAAATTTAAGTAGTTGAATCAAGTAGATTCAGCATAAACATCCTCTTCATCATTTAACACCTTACTTTGCTACCCAATCAATGACATATTGTCGTTAATTAAACAAAAAATACTCACCATTCAATCTTTTCACTCCTAACAATCTAATGCATACCCCGGTACCTGCAAATGCCACAATTCGAGCAACTGCTGCTATGAACGTACTGACATAAACCGAAAGGTTGTCCAAATCCTAAAAAACTCAACACTTTATTACTACAAGTTATATCTTCTTCAGTTCACCTTTGGTCTCTGAAGAGGATAATGATTATTGACCAGATACTTACAACATTACAATTTTCCACAATCGGTTCTTCCTTAGGAGTCATTTGCTCTAGCATGATACATAAACTGGAACCACTTCCATTATGGCTATTCTGGTAATCGCTAATGGACTGAAAAATTCCCGGAAGCCACATTTTTAAAGTATTCACACTGAAAATTTGAAAATGTTATTCAAAGTGAAGGTAGAGTATAGGCAAAGTTTTTGCAGATCTCCTACTGGAGATTTTCGAAGTGGGATTCAGATGAGGGAAGGAGCTGCAGATGGCATCGACGAGATAAAAGAAGGAAGAGGAGAAATGCAAAATAGTTTTGGGACCAAATTTTTACCTTATTGACAAAGCAAATATGTTAAAACAGGCTAGTATCAGATTTGTAATGTGAGGTTTGCGGAGGAGATGTTTTATTTCAAAAAAGCCCTTCCTCAGTGCTGAAACAACGCTTCTTGGTACCATTTTATTATCCACTTCTTCGGTTAATTGTTTTACCTAAAATAATAAATACATGAAGCGTCAAATGACAAATTTTTCATAGACAATTGCTTAAAAAACATTTTCAAATCGTTGATATTGCTACGAAATTGATAATGACAAATGCAAAGATGGTTATTTAATTGATATTGTCAGTCCAGCTCTGCTCAAAATTCATCTAGTCCTTCTAGGTATATATAGTCTCTTCAGGTATAGATGAATGCTTTTTCCAAAACGCTATCGCCAGTATCCAAATATCTTAATGATACTAATACCTTAGCAAGAAGTGGTATTGCTCCACTTACGTTGGTATTAGATTGTATTAAACAATCGGCAAGATCTTCCGTAATAAGTAGGTATTCAAAATCATCTCGGCTATTCGAGTAAAATTTCGATACACAGCTTCATCGTTGGTAATAATTTGTTGTAAAAGTAATTACAAGCTTCTTGACCACCAGCTCATCATTCTCTCCACCGCCAGCTTGGCTTCCTTCCGCAACCATTTGTGACATGATGCCGCAAACTGAAGTTGCCTTCATTGAATTGATTATAGACGCATGCCACAAACATATGCTATAAAGCAACAAGCAGCTCGTACAACAATGTTTAAATACAAATAATAAACTGTAGTGTGCTACATGTTCCCTAATGCTGCCCCAGTGAAATTGCTCCATGAAGCATGTATCTGAGCAGCTACGGTCAATATGTGGTATGCATCATTGTCGCATGCATGAATTGCTCAAATTTAAGGACTGAGTGTCGCATGCTACATGTGGCCTGAATACTGCCCCAGTGGAATTGCGCCTTAAGAGAAGTTTGTAAATGCTATGGGAATATACTGATTTGGACCACTTCTGATATAGTTGCACACCTAATTAGGGTTGAAGCTGAAAACAAATTCTTCATTTCATTTTTCAATTTTTACCCACCGGAAAATCTTCTTTCCTCTTCCCCGTATTAACTGAGTACATAGTTTCCATTATTCGTAAAGCTTCTTCACTTCGTCCTGTAGACATGAGATACTTGGGACTCTCTGGTATTAGAATATATACAAAACCACTTGCTATAGTCGATAATGCACATATCACTAGAAATATGTTCCATGAATGAAGACCTGTAACATTTATTGTAATTTAATTATATTTGACAACATTTTTTGTCGAAGTGTATTTTTTTGTTACCAAACAATCCAAAAACGGATAGGTCCCATTTTCTTGGTAAAATAGCCCATGATAATATGGGCAATATTAAAGTTCCCCCGGTGAGAAAAATTCCTCTAGCTATATTCACCCTTGCTCTGTATTTATTTGAATGAAATTCAGTAATGTGAGAGGCTGAAGCGGAAAATGGACCATTTAAACTGCAATTAATTGAAATAATAGTAAGGAGAAAAAGCTTAACGAAAACAACAAACATTGTACGAGGGTTGCTTTTTAAACTTTGCATATAGAGCTAGAAAAAAACAGTGGATACATTTTAAACACTACTGCTTTTCAAAGTATTCTCCACGAAAAGAAATGCATTTTTGCATCCTTTGGAACCAATTCTGGAAGCATTTATTTCACTCGCTGGTTAGTACATTCAAAATAGAGTTTTTGTAGACATTGACTGCATCTTCTGGGGACTGGAACCTTCGACCACGCAGTTCATTCTTATTTTTTGGAGTTTTTAGATCGGGACTGTATGGAGGATGATCCAACAATTCGATGTTTTCTTGCTTTAAGAAATCAATTGTTTTTCAAGCTGTCTGGGCATTGTCTTGGTGGAGGATCATTTGTCGTTGGAGGTTGGTTTTTCGCAATTACTTCCGGCAAACAAATTGATATGTACCAGTCAGCAGTAACAGTTCTTTGATCTTGTAGAGGAATTTTTGCTACATGACTCGCTTTTGAGACAAATGTAGCTACCATCTTTTTCGAAACACTTTGAGGACGGATAACTTTTGCCGGTTTTGGTTCTTCTTGGAACACTCAAACAGCCGATTAACGTTTATTTTTGGGTCTATAAGCGGAAATCCAGGATTCATCACCACTGACAAAACTACATATATATATATATATATTTTATTCTACATTATGAGAAAGTTGAATTTGACCAGCTTTACGGAGACAAGAAAGTTACCTTTTGTACGGCTAGCCGAGAGAATAAATTTTACGTTTCCACGCTAGCTGGCGCCCCAATTGACAAATAAACAACACCATTAAACGTCAGTATAAAAATAAATTGTTAGCAGTTGTCAATGTCGGCAAATTCAATCATAAGTTGTCGTATTTTGATGTTTGTTTGAAGTTAACTTGTCGGTTATGGAGCCTGAATCAGATGAAATAATGTAGACTCCGTTTCACGTAAGAAGAAACCACTTGAAGTTGCAGTCGTATGCGCGAACTTGTTGTCAAAACCAGTGCCATATCAAGAGCCATATTGTAAAATTGACATTCGACTTCAAATCAGTAGCGTAACGTTTTCACATTTTGTAGGTTAACATAAAATTAGATTAATGTGGATAATTTTCCGACGTCAAAAAATAATAGTTCAATACTATTAAACGCTTTACAAAATTAGAAAAATTAATTTCCAAAGAGCAGACCGTCCACTAAGAAGCAACAACTATAGTAAAATTAATACCTATTTAGAGGTACCAGCCGTTTTAGTAACTTAACGTATGCGGCTTCTTGAACCATCTGAACCCGCATGAAAAAAATTAGGTTATGACCTTTGTCATGTCAAATGCTTGACATATTTCTTATTGCATTGGCGTAGTGACTTGAAATTTCATATTATCAGTGGCGGTTTGTAATAATACAAATTAATTTTATGAAATTCATAAAATTCTAAAGATGTTGACATAATAAAAGAATATAAAAGAAGCGCACTAATTTTAAAAACATTGTTTTATTAACTAGATACATAGTTTTCTTAAAAAAATATGGCAATTCAGAGTTCGATTAAGTACAAATTCTAGATTTAAAAAAAATGACAACGTGATCTTCAAGGCAAAGTTTAATTAGTTTCTAAATCAGAATAACTTTCGGAAAGTGATAGTTCATCATCGGATTCATTGGATACAGAGATCACCATAGGTTCGATGTTTAGTAGGTCCAGTTTGTTTTCTATTTCCCATGCTTCAGAAATAATTTTCTCTGTATGATTTATGTAATTCTGCCAGTGTTGCTCCGGTACATTTTTTACAACGTCATTCCATACTTTTAAGACTTCAGTAGGTGACCTTGCAGTTTTCGTAATAGCTTGGTCATAATGCCTTTTAGTTTCTGACCATACCATTTCGATGGCATTAAAATGGCAATGATAGGGTGGTAGCCTGAGAACACAATGACCATGCTCGGCAGCGTATTTGTCTAAATGATAATTTTTTTCTGGCAAAACTTGCTTTTCAATTATATTCCAAACAGCATCCTTTAAAATGTGATCTGGAAAAGGAATATTCTTTTTTTTGAGCCATTCTAACATGCGTGTTTTACTCCAACTTTTTCTTGGGATTTCTTCATCCAGGCGACTGTGATACGTTGCGTTATCCATTATAATTAACGATGGTTCTTCCAAGTTTACAATTAGTTGCTGTTTAAACCAATTTTCAAAATTTTCGGTGTTCATGTTATCATGCTAATCGCCTGTTTTTTTATTGCATTTAAAAATAAGCGATGCATTTGCCACAAAACCTTTATTACCGTCATGAACAATTACATATCGTGTCCCACTTCCAGTTATTTTTAAATCACTGTGTTTAGTACCATCTTGCCACATTCTTCTGTCCCCGCTTTTACTAAAAACCCATGTCTCATCCAGAAAAATAGGTGTAAAGAGCTTTTCGCTTTTCTTTTTAATCTGACTGCAGGCATTTCCAATAAATGTTTTCTTCCATCCTGTTTTTTGAAATGAAAACCCATTTTTTTAATTCCCAAATATAACGAACCTTTGGAAATCTTAGTTTCTGGAGACTCTTCGATAAATTGCCGTAAAATAGTTTCTACTGTGATTTTATCCTTTCGCGCATACATTTTATAAATTACTTCCCTCAAACAATGCAGGGTATTTTTTGTAATTCGGGTTTTGTTCCGGGAAACGCTTGCAGACATATTTCTTCTAAATTCGAAATCTGTAGCTCTGTTTGGTTTTTCAAGATTATATAATGTGCTTTCTGGAACTTTTAGTGCTTCGGACGCTTTTTGAATTGCCTTAAATCGAGATCCTAAATCGTTTTGAAAATAGTTTACTACATTAAGCATAAGTTTTTTGGATTCATCAGAATATCGCATTTTTATATCTTATTTTGCGTTATGACATTAACATGAAATCAAAATTTGACGTAACTTCAAAAACGTGACATCTAATAAATTAGTTACGACGTTCATTTTTGTTGGTAATTTTTTGTTTCAACCGATTTATTAATAATAAATAAGGATGGTCTTATTCTAAATGGGTATAAAATTTACTATACTTCTCGGGCTATATGCCCCAACAGACATTGAATTACACTTCTAAAGTAAACGGGGTTGGTATATCTGTTAAGATAGAACCAACCATTCGCAAACCAGAATGTATAGTATTGAACTATTATTTTTTGACGTCTATAGATCACTCTTTACTAATATGACAATTATTTACAGGTAACTGTAATTAAGTAGATAATTTTTCCTTCAACACCAACAAGTATTTTAGGAGGCATGGTTTTAGATCAAATAAAATACACAACACTCACAGATAAACTAGCTTACCGTCCTGAAATATTCAAAAATCAAGAATATTCGACAGTAAATGACTGCTTCAAACACAATCTCAAATGTCAATAATAAAATGGCCGTCGGCATGAAAATCGTTTGTTATGAAACGGTCGTTACGAGGCGACAGAGATAAACAAGACCAATTTTGGTTCCTGCGCAAGTCAGTTCGCAAACTTCAAGTGGCTTCTGCTTATGTGAAACGGAGTGTATCTCACTCCGCCTGAAATAACAGATAAAGCTAACCAGGTCACGCTTGGCTTATTGCCGGAAAAATCGAAAACGAAATACAACCTCCAATGCAAGCTATTTATGGACTGGTGTGCCTCCAAGCAAGTAAAAAAATATAGTGAAAATAAAATTTTTATATAAAATATTACCAACAATTATTGTGTAGGATAAAAACAGTAATGAATTTCATATTATAAAATAAAATTTTTATAGAAAAAATATTACCAACAATTATTGTGTAGGATAAAAAATTATGTGTAAACCACGGCAGTAGAGTGCTTTTTTCAGGCCTCAAGAAGTGGCCATGCTCGGCTGCGCCTCGCCTGACCATATCTTCTCTCGACCTGAAAAATGCCACTTTACCGCCTAGGTATACAATATACTATTTTTATCCTAGACTATGAGAAAGTTGCATTTTACCAGCTTTATGGAGACGTGAAAGTTACCTGTTCTACGGCTAGCCGAGAAAATAAATTTTACGTTTTCACACTAGCTGGCGCCCCAATTGACAAATAAACAACGCCATTAAACGTCAGCATAAAAATAAATTGTTAGCAGTTGTCAATGTCTGCAAATTCAATCATAAGTTGTCGTATTTTGGTGTTTGTTTCAAGTTAACTTGTCAGTTATGGAGCCTGAATCAGATGAAATACTTACCAAAAAATCAAGAATATTTGAATAGCAAGAAATTGAGAAATTTCTCCGTTTAGCTCCTGATGAAATATATTTGTTGATGGAGGTAAAACGATTTATTTTTATTATTATTTGGTAAGATCATACTAATATTTTTTAGGTAATATTAATCGTTGATATTTCCGGTGCATGCAGAACGGACGAACTTACAAACATGTCGATAGATGATGTTGTGGATAAGACTGATATATTAATAATACATGTACCGGATACAAAAACATACAAACGGCGAACTTTTACTGTATGTAACGCCGATAAGGAAAATTTCATTGATGTTGTTGCAATTTGCAAAGACTACTTCAACCTTCGTCATTATTTGTGAGATATCAAGGTGGAAAGTGTGCAGCACAAAACGTGGGACACCACACTATTGGAACAATGCCATTTAAAATAGCCAGATACCTAAAATTAAGTAATGCTAAAGAATATACAGGACATGCGTTTTGAAGATCATCCGCCACTCTCCTTGCCAATTCAGGAGCAGATATTCTAGCATTAAAAAAGGCTGATGGAGATCCACCAGCGTAGCGTAGACCGTTGAAGATTGTTTAAATAATAAAACAAATGTCGCTAATAAACTTTTCAACAGCAACAATATGACTGGGTCTTCTACTATGACTATCAATGAATCTACATCTACTGAAACTGCTAAAATGACGACTCCTTTAATAGAAAATATAGCAGACGTAGGCGTAACAGCTTCAACTACTTCCTTTTCTGAGCAAGTACAGTTATCAAATTTATCCAAACAAGGAATCTCTTTTGTTAACTGTACTATACATAATCCGATTTTTAATATCACTTCAAAAAATAATAACTCACAGTAATGAATTTCATATTATAAAATAAAATTTTTATAGAAAAAATATTACCAACAATTATTGTGTAGGATAAAAAATTATGTGTAATCCACGGCAGTAAAGTGCTTTTTTCAGGCCTCAAGAAGTAGCCATATCTACCTTCGGCCTGAAAAATGCCACCAATTGACTCTAATTGCTTTCTGTTCTTCCGTCAACAGATGCGGTATCCACCGAGAAACTCATTTTTTTACAGATAATCCTTCATATAAATTTTTTTCAATTGTGGTGTCTGAAATTTCCAATGATGCTCCAATTTCACGATATGTGACATGTCGATCTTCTTGGATCAGCATCGACGTTTTTCTGGGTGACTGCCGTTGGTGGACCTGTTCTTGGATAGTCGCTAAGATTAATACGTCCACTTTAAATTCTCCATACCAACAAGAAATTGTCGACTGATTTGGTGCTTAATTGCCGAAAACAGAAACCAACTCGGCAAGGCATTCATGTTGAGACAACTGTCTTCGAAGATTGTGAGAAATTATTGCGCAAAAATTGTTTAGGCTTAATTTCATTTTCCGACTGACTCATCAACTTCAAAAATTCAGTTGGCGTTAAGTTAACTAAAAATGACAAATGGGAGTAATTCTGGGAACTATTCAACAGGGTGCTGAGGTAGGAAGAGTTCCCGGAAGGATGGAAAGTGGCCGGGGTGATACTGATGAAGTTGGCGGACAGAGAGGGGAAGCGGGCGGGGGACTACAGGCCTATCAGCCTGCTCTGTGGTATGGGTATATTGATGGAGGGGATAATAAAGGATAGGATTGAGGAGGAAGTTGGTAGGAATGGGAGTTTTAGGGTAAACTAGCACGGGTTTACGAATGGGAAATCATGCATCTCGGCACTGGGCAGGGTGATGGGCTTGGTGGAAAGAGCTAAGGAGGGCAGCTGGAGGAACAATAAATTTGCCCTACTCGTGTTCTTCGAAGTCCGGAACGCGTTCAACAGTGTCAGCAAACGGGCAGTGCTGAGCGCGATGCTGAGGCTTGGAGTGGGGGAGGGGTTGGCACATTCGTCTCCGGTATAATTTTCAAATAATATCTACATGCCAGTACGATTTTTGCAAAACATTGTGATATATTTTATTGTTAAATGTTAAACTGTATCTAGATAAACAGATTATTAATTTTTTTTTCGTGTAAAATGAAAATAAAAAATGACCGCGCCTGACGCGGCGCTGGCATATGGTTTGAAATTTTGTTCCATGGAAAATCGGAATAAATAAATTGGGAACGCGCCAGGCGCGTTACTGGCATAGGGAAACATTTACATTAACGCGCGATCGGTATTGCTGTTCACGAAACCAAGTATTCCCTGAAACGAATTACACCTTATTTTATGTACCATTATATTTTCAATACTCTACATAACATGGTACCATCAATTTAGGCAAATATGAAAAAATAGGTCGGGACCGCGCCAGGCGCGTTAGTGGCACACGGTAAAATTTACAACAACGCGCGACGTGCGTTGCCGGAGACGAATGTGTTAACGTGGTGGAGGACTACCTGAAGGGGCGTGTGATAGTATACTCTAGAGGAAGGAAGTATGAGACGGAATGCACCAGGGCTCGGTTCTTGTCCGACGCTCTGGTGTGTTTGTGTGTGTTTGATGAGGTTTGTGGGATAGTATGAGAAGAGGGATGTGATATTGCGGTGTATTCGGACGATGTGTGCCTGGTATGTACGGCAAAGGGAGAGGCGGAGATAGGAAGAAAGGCGTAGAGAATGTGTAGGAAGATTGTGGAGAAGATAGAGCGGTGCGGACTGGAAGATAAGACGGTGGGGCTGCTACTGAAGGGACGGAGCAAGACGAGGAAGGTGGGGAGATGGTGAAGGGAAGGAGATTTCGTATGGAGGATACTGGGAGAACATGGTGGAGACAATGTTGAGGGGGGAGGAGAAATAGATGGAGGTGAGTGGCGTAGTAGAGAGCATGATTAGGGGAGAGAAGGAGTGATAGTAAGATGGTAAATGAAGGAGTGATAGTAAGGAGAAGACGACGGAGTGAGCAGAGAGTGTGCGAGGGACCGCCGCCCGTCTCGAAGTATTCTAGGATAGTGATTCCGAGACGGGGGTAACGGCGAGTTTGAGGTGGGTTTGGTTGGTTAGCATCCCCTTGGGGATGAGTCCAGCACTGTTTGGGTCCTGGACTCATTCGAACATGAGTTTCCCATCTCGACCCGAAAAAAGAGTTAACTAAACATGACAGTTAATTTTGACATTTGATATTTGCTGACAATCGCCAACTATGTTGTTATATGCAACACTTAAAAGGCAACCCTCGTATTTGACCTCAATTATAAAAGCTTTCAAACTGTCTTTGAATATGACACCGTCAGTTCATGTGAACATAAAATCCACTTTAGTCAAATCTGCTTAGTTTTAAAGTAAAGTGAGTACCTAATAGGCCAAGCAATATGTAAATATTTTTGTCAAAATCCTAGTAGAGAACGTAGGATGCCATCATATAAAGGACATCACCTAGTATAATTTTGATATGTTTTGGACACGCAAATGTTTTTCAGTAATTTGTTATAAATATTTAAAACGAAAACGGTTTTTTTCATATAACGTAAAAAGTACTGAAGCAATCTCAATTGGATGTATATATAAATCTCGTAGGTAATTAAAATTCGAACAAAATGAGGGGTCGAGCGAGTTAATCGAAGAATTAGGAACCGAGAAAATTAGAAAAAACCGGAAAATTGGTCATTTTTTTGAAAATTCATATTTTCATCATTTTTCAATTGTAAGAGCTAAAACTTGGTACAAAGGAAGTTCTTCATATGCACTTTATATGTGCGATGAACAGGCGCCTGGCGACGGTTACTTTTATCGCAATTGCAATTGTAATTTTTGTATGCGATAATTTGCAAAGTGTAGGGATGCGTTATCGCTTGTCCAATTTCAAATTTTAAAGCGGTTTTGAAAAATACGGATATAGAGCCATAAAACTTATATTTTCGATTTGTCATCGAATGCTGCGAAGTAGGTCAAAAACGCTCGGAAATACGGCCAAAAATGATCCACTGCCGGAAAGTAACGGAGTAGAAGGGCAGCGGGGATCGAGGAGAGGCATGCTATATATCGAACTGGCGAGCGTTTTGTGGCTCTACATCTACAAATTTCAAAACCGGTTTGAAATTTAAAATCGGATAATAGACAACGCATCCAGAAACGTTGCAAATTGTCGCATCCAAAAATTACAATTGCAATTGCGATCAAAGTAACCGTCGCCTGGCGTCTGATCTTCGCACATACAGTGTGGAAATCACTTATGGAATAAAATTCTTTATGTCATTATTTTAGAAAATTATAAAAAATGCCAAGACACGTCAACTTTTGAATTGAGTTGTGCGTTATGTAAACATAAATTTGAATGTACAGGGTGATTCACGCAAGTATGCCATAGTCGGTGTTGTTTTTTTTAATGAAACACCCTGTATATTTGCATATTTTTGAAATCCCCTCAATGAACCGATTTCAACAAACTAAATAATGTATGGTCAATTATGAATTATACAGGGTGAAATTTTTATTTTTACAGTTATTAAACACATACATAAAATACCTGATGTATTTGATTTTAATACAATAAAATAAATGCTCAAAATGTTCTCCACCTAGTTGTTGGCAATAGCACAGTCTCCTATAGAACTCCTCCTTAACTTTGTTTAAAGTTTGAGGTGAAATATTCCGTATTTCTCTAGTTATCCTGTCTTTGAGGTCTACAATGCTAGTTGGTTGTGTTGCATATACTTTGTTCTTGAGATAACCCCACAGAAAAAAATCTAACGGCGTAAGGTCTGGCGATCTAGCTGGCCTCTCAATAGTAGCTCTTCGTTCAATCCATTTATTGGGGAAGATTTCATCTAAATAAGTTCTTACCATCAAAGCATAATGGGGTGTTGCCCCGTCTTACTGGAACCAAACATTTTCATTCGGTAAGCTAGGATCTATTGCGTTGGGATATAAGTTTGCCAACGCAGGAATAACTTCATTTCTAAGCATATTTAAATATTTTTCAGCTGTCAAATTTCCATCTATAAATATAGGACCAATAATATGGTCGCCTATGATACCGGCCCAAACGTTCACCTTTTGAGGGTACTGAGTATGTGTCTCACGCATCCAATTAGGATTCTCTGCTGACCAATATCTACAGTTCTGTCGGTTTACCTCTCCATTCAATGTGAATGTTGATTCGTCAGAAAAAAGAATGGTACCAAGAGCTATCTCATTTCTGTTCAGCTCATTCATCAATCTTTCGCAGAAATCCATTCTACGATCTGGATCGTCTTCTGTTAACTCCTGCACAAAAGTTAATTTGTAGGGATGAAGTTTTTCTTTATGAAGACATCTTAGACAGGTGTATGACTAACATTATTTTCACGGGCAATTTGACGTGTACTTGAAGTTGGATTCTCTTGGACACTTAACAAAATATCCACTTTCACATCATCTTCAACGAAGTGTGGTTTTCTTTTCAATGGTTTGACATGTCCAAGTTCTCTGAATTGTGCATGAATTTTAGACACAGTACTTTGTGAAATATTAGGCAATTCGGGATACCTGTGATTAAATAAGTTTGCCACTTCAACTTGACTTCTGCAGTTATCCCCGTACCCGATCATCATTAAAATCTCAATTCGGTGAGTCTCAGTTAAATATTTCATTGTTATGTCGACAAGGAAAGAGTGTTTGACAAAGATTTTACTTTTTCAGTATAATCTGTCAACACATCAACAACTGACAGAATAGAAAACAATCCACATTATTTACCGATTTTGTCTAATTATTGGCGTTTTTAGGCAATTTTTAGGTATTTATGATAAAATTCATGGGCGCAGCAGGTTTTGTTTAATATACAAATACGTCTAATAATTAGTTAGTTTAGATTTTTAATAAATCCATATTTAGCTAATTTAAAAAAGTACCAATATTTCAAGTGTAATAAATTATTGATTTTAAAATTTCACCCTGTATAATTCATAATTGACCATACATTATTCAGTTTGTTGGAATCGGTTCATTAAGAGGATTTCAAAAATATGCAAATATGCAGGGTGTTTCATTAAAAAAAAACACCGACTATAGCAGACTTGCGTGAATCACCCTGTACATTTAAATTTATGTTTACATAACGCACAACTCAATTCAGAAGTTGACGTGTCTCGGCATTTTTTATAATTTTCTAAAATAATGACATAAAGAATTTTATTCCATAAGTGGTTTCCACACTGTATAAAGTACATATGAGGAACTTCCTTTGTACCAAGTTTCTGCTCTCACAATTGAAAAATGGCAAGAATATGAATTTTCAAAAAAATTACTAACTTTTCGGTTTTTCCAAATTTTCTCGCTTCCCAATTATCCGATTAACTCGCTCGACCCCTCATTTTGTTCGTATTTTAAGTACCTACTTTGTACGTTATATGAAAAAAACCAAAAAAGGGTGGTTTTTTCGTTTTAAATGTTTATAACAAATTACTGAAAAACATTTGCGTGTCCAAAACGTATCAAAATTATACTACGTGATTTCCTTTATATGATGGCATCATACGTTTTCTACTAGGATTTTTGTCAAAAATTACTATGCTATACTACTATAGATCGCTGGTAGGAAAGACTGTAGGCAAGCATGAACCGACTTAATTTCTCATTAAATCTAGAAATTACTTACATCGCGCCAGCTATAAATCTAGCAGTGATCAATACAAATTTATTAGTAGATAATGCAGCTACTAAAGCAAATATACCAGTAGCTAAATAACCATAAATAATAATCTTCTTTCTACCTAATGCGTCACATAAGTAACCCCAGTATAAACCAGTGGTTATCATCCCTAAAATTTGACAGAATGATACTAAGCACAAGCGATATTACTTCTAAACTTACCAGCAAAAGTTACAACATTCAGTATTCCCTTGTCTTGTAATGTCAGATCTAAGTCACATTCCGCGATTGGTAGGACAAAAGACATTTCCACTGTGTTTAGCATATGAGCAATACAGGGAAATGCTATTATTACTATCAATAGGTAGTTATATTTTCCAAAACCAGTAGCTGTAATGCCATCTTCAAAGCTAGTTGCATATTTACCTAAAATAAAATGAAAAGCAGATTGATAAAAATAATCTGTACACAAAGTATCGACAGTTTGCGAAATGTAGATTTAGGAAATTAGATAAAATTTCTAATCTGAAAAAAATTTGGTACTTACCCTTCTCCTTGAGATACATATTAATTAATTCTGATTGAGTTTCAGTTTGACCGAGAAGGTGTGCCGCATGCTTTGCACAGTCAATACAATTTAGTATTAGTCAATAATTTTAAATTTGTTGTTCCACCAAAGTGAGTTGATAATAAAAATGTATTAGTGCCAACAAAAAGTAAGATATCATTGTACTAATTACTCACAAAAGGGTGCGAAAAAGATTGTTGAGTATTGAAGTTATAACTACACTAACAACTATCATTATCTTATCATAATGACTAGTATTTGCCACAAACCGGTCGACACAAAATGTTTAGAGTTCAGATTGATAAAAATAAGCTGCACACAAAGTATCGACACTTTGCGAAATGTAAGTTTAGGGAATTAGTTAAATTTCTAAAATGAAAAAAATTTGCTACTTACCCTTTTCCTTGAGATCCATATTAAGTATTACTGATTAATTTTTTTAAATCTCCTGATTTCTCAATACTGGGGACATTTCGTGTAACAATGTTATCTCTGCGAAAAAAGGATTATACATCAGCAAGGTGATGAAACAACCTGTTAAAGTAATATTAATTAAACATTATAATATATTTAAATATATAAGATATATTTTTCAGTTACCATTGAATTTACGTACAAACTATGCTGTAAAAAGCAAGTTATCATGTATACGAGGACTAGTCAATAATTATTTCTCGATACAAGGTTATGGAGACATTTTTTGGCAGTTTAATTTGTCAAAAAATTGTTATGATCAAATTAACATTTGAATTGTATATTTAATAAATCCCTGGATATAAATAAAACGACAAAATGTAATTACTGGATCCATAGTAAATTTTGCCTTCCGTATTTGATGTCCAGAAATGCTTTAAAAAAAATCTAGAAAAATTTAGAGCTTATTTTATGTTGATTTTACGTGAATCAACTAAACCAAAAATGCTTCCTGGGGGAGCTAGAGTTCTAAAAATGGTGCTGTAACATTCCTGATAAATAATATCATTCTACAGATATCGAATAATAGTTTTATACTCTTTACGCCTTACAAAGTTCTGAAAATATTTTCAAAAACGTGACCGTTTACTTAGAAGAAATACTTGCACAGAAAGATATTCATAGATTATATTACAGTTTCCTGTAAATTGTTGTATTTAGTGAAGCGCCTTACCAATAGATATCGAAAAATAGTCTTATACCAAAAAGTTTTGAAAACATTTTTAAAAACGTGACCGTTTACTTAGAAGAAACGACTACTCTTCGGACGAAATGCCCCGACAGACATTGAATTTCAGAAAATTCAATCATAGAATATTTCAAGTTAAACGGGGTCGGTAGGTTCTACAAGAGTTAACCAACCATTCTGGTTTGCAATTAGAAGGGACAATATCACTTGTAGATCGGTTTCGGTGTATTTAAGCCTCATCAGTACAAGGTAGATATTCTCCGTACAAGAGCTGTGTGAGCTGAAACCCGGGCTAAAGAAGATGCTGAAATTACAATCAATACATATTCTCCAGTAAAGGAAATTTAAAGTTGTGATAACAGCGTCATCTTCACCACCAACCGCAAACCTTTGTGATTTCAGCATCGTCTTTAGTCTGGAATTAAGCTCACACAGCTCTAATTGCAAACCAAAATGGTTGGTTAAATATTGTAGATCATACCGACCCCGTCTAACTTAGAAGATTCTATGATTGAATCTTCTGTAATTCAATGTCTGTCGGGGCATATAGCCCGAGAAGTAGTTGTTTCTTCTAAGTGAACGGTCACGTTTTTGAGAATATTTTCAAAACTTTGTAGTATAAAACTATTATTCGATATCTATTGGTAACGCGCTCTACTAAATACAATTTCACAGGAAACTAATAATCTATTAATATCTTTCTGTACAATTATTTCTGGGAATGTGCTCAATCAAATCACATGGATACAATTTTTTTTAATTGTAGTCATAAGCGGCTCGTTTCGGTGGGGTATTGGGTGTTCTTGTTAATAATTCAATGTCTCTCAAAAGGTCTCCATTATGATCTAATGTTTCGAGTGAAAACGATTTAATTTTTCATGTATCTGTTTATACGTTTCAATCATCCAGCAAATAATGTTCTAAATTATTATAGATGACTGTAAAAAATGAACAAAATAGCAATTGCATGAATTTTAAACTGACTGGTATATCAGTCAGGCTTTGTTTAGTTGTATATTAGGCCAGCACTCCTGTTGTCAGAGTAGGTCGCTCTTCGTGAGATCTTTTGATCCCTTTTGTATGAGTTCGCCATCTTTGTAACTTTCTCTATACCTTCGTATCCTCTATTCGTCTATCTCAGTCATTTTATTTTCTCATCTAGGTTTGGGATGTCCCCTGGGTAGGGGGATTGCAGGCTCCCAATCAGAGATCGTCCTTCAACGTTAGTAAGCAAATTTGACTACTTTCTCCTGAAATTTTAGCTCTTCATTTCTATTTATTTAGTTGTATCAAACTACTTTCGTTAATTTTTCTTCTTCTACTGTTAGGCTCTTTCAATATTATGTTCGCTGAATCCCATTGAACCTGAAGTTCCTCTTCCCAAACACGTTTGCTAATACCTGATACTCTCTATATTTTAAGTAATTTTTTGTTAATTTATTCTGATCTTTAATGGTCTAAATGTTTTACCTAAATAAAATCTATTTGATACATGCGGTTTTTGAAGCATTCTTCTACATTTTTGGTTTAGTTTTTGGATTCAAAATTGAAATACTGTAACATGTCTATCGACCTGTTTCGATTTTATAGAATAAATCATTTTAATTACCGCTCGTCGTCTCATTAGCCACTTCCAGTTATAGTTCTGTGATCTCAAATTTCAACCCTGGCCATAAGACAATTGACGTCCGCCAACGGACGCTTCCATTTTTCCAACGCCACGACAGCCCTTTCCGTTATCGTCCTTCCTCGAGGAAAGACCTCCGTTTTATCGCTCTTATACCTTTCGTATCTAATTAATTTTGCTGTGTTAAGTTCAAAATCATAATTTATAATTAATAAGCTTCTTCTAAAGTACTGTCTGATATAATTTTTGTATGCATTCTTTATTTTTTTACAGAGATAGACGAAATTAAATTTAACACGTGGTCATAAACTGTTCTTTTATACTACTATGCTAGTTTTAAACTAAATATTCTTTTATAATTCACTGTTTTACTTTTGTGCAAACATTTGCAAGCTTTTTCTGTTGCAGAATAACTTTTTTAATTATAAAATAACATTTTTATAACGAAACGAATCCGTTAACCTATAAAATATTCTGCCGTATCGCCAGTGCTGGTTTTATATATTTCTTAAGCACGATATTTTTTCATGACTTTTTCCTATAATTAATTTCAGATCATTAGTATTTTTTTTTTAATTTAGCCGATAATTGCTTTTTTTCTGTTTTAACATGGGACATATGATGTTGGAAATCTTTCAGTAAATTAAATCAATTTTTTACTTTCAAACAACTGCCTTCCTTTTTTTAACCTGAAAAGCTGACCAATATAATGTGCCCATTACATTCAAGTTCCTATATATCCCTGATCCACTTGTACTTCTAGGTAAGCACAGCGCCAACCCTAAGATATAAGACCTAGATTAGGATACAAGCCCAGCCCTAGGATATAAGCCCTTAGCAAGGATATAACCCCAGGATACCGCCCTAGACCAGGACACAGCAGTACAAATCAAGACTATCTACCTATCTTCTTCGAGATCTTCTCAAGACTTCGTAGAGGCAAGACCTACCTACCTTCTTCAGAAAACCACTTCATATTCATAAGCTAAGTACTTAGGTACAAATTCTCCTCACTGTTCATTTCCTGTGGCAGATTAAAAAATAAATTTGTTTTAAAATCTATTTCTTTAATTTTTTTAAATCCTCAACTATAAAAGTTGAGGGAGATATCGCCCGGGATAGAGATTTATAATTCTATTTTTTTAAGTAACTTTTTTATAATGATTTTTGGTTAACTTTTATTTAGATTCTACAAGGCGTTTCTACCTTTTCCGCCTTAGTTTCTTTAATTCATTACTATTTTTATCGACGTCAAAAAGGTAGTGGCGCCCTCAATTTTCACAACCTTCCTGTTATACTTGTGTGACATAAACTTGGGGTCGAATCACCCTTGAGAGGAGTCTCTAGCCGGAGCCCTTCAAGCTGGTGCCCCTTACCGTTACAATACCTATTCCTGTATGGTGTTAGTTCCATATCATGTGAATGTTTTATTGACAAGAATAATTGAAAATTTCTATTTTCGTTTTCATTTTCAAAGTTTTTTATTTCATTTATGCTTGTCAAGAAATTATTTCGAAATTTTGAGACATAAGTATAAATCAACACCAGACAATAGGTTATATATTTTGTTGTATCTAGTATCAAAATATTCGATGAAATTGGTGAGTAGTCCGGTTAATTTAGAAATTTCAAATAACAAAAATTCCGACAGAGCTGCGTTTTGGCAGAGACCTTGGGTAGAACATTAAAAATGAAGTGCTTGAAGTCCCCATCGACCCCATGGATGCTAAAAAGATTATTCGAGGTCAAAGGTTAAAAGTTTCGTTTTTTGTATTTTTCTCGTGAACGGAACATTTTATTAAAAAACTAGCTTAAACCAATATTCTAGATCATAAAATTATCTATAAAAATGGGACTCATACTTTTTGAAGCTTGCTTCTTATTGCACGACATAGGACTTTTGGGGAGGCTAGTGAACTCGTGAAACGTGTGATGTTACGAAAAAGCGTTCGTAACACGATGACTCATTCATAGTCTCATTCTCGGCCGCCCGCTGAGCTAACTCTCTCCCCTCCCTTCCTTCAGCCGCCTTCTTCTTCTCTCTTTCGTAGGCTATACAGCGCCACGCTCGTAGGCTATACAGCGCCACGCCTCTCACTCTCTCTCTCTCTCTCTCTCTCTCTCTCTCTCTCTCTCTCTCTCTCTCTCTCTCTCTCTCTTTTCAAAAACTGCCAAAATTTTGAAAAAATGAACAATAATTATAAAAGACTGTCAAAAATGGTCAATAATTGTTAAAAATTGTCAAATTTTTTTAAAAATGGTCAAAATTTTTGAAAAATTGTCAATAATTGTCAGAATTGGTCAAAAATTGTCAAAAACTGTCAAAAATGGTCAAAAATGGTCAAAAATGGTTAAATATTTCAAAAAATGGTCAAAATATTCAATAATTGTTGAAATTTTGAAAAATGATCAAAAATTGTTAAAATTTTGAAAAAATTGTCAATAATTATAAATTCATAGTCTCATTCTCGGCCGCCCGCTGAGCTAACTCTCTCCCCTCCCTTCCTTCAGCCGCCTTCTTCTTCTCTCTTTCGTAGGCTATACAGCGCCACGCTCGTAGGCTATACAGCGCCGCGCCTCTCACTCTCTCTCTCTCTCTCTCTCTCTCTCTCTCTCTCTCTCTCTCTCTCTCTCTCTCTCTCTTTCTCTCTCTTTCTCTCTCTCTCTCTTTCTCTCTCATACACGCCGGCACGAGGGATTCCCAAACGGTCGGAAGAGAGGCACAGAGAAAGAGAGAGAGTATCGTGCGTCTCTCTCTATCTAATTGCCAAATATGTTAAAATTTTTGAAAAATTGTCAAAAAATTTTTAAACATGTTCAAAAATTGTAAGAAATTTGGAAAAATGGTCAATAATAATTGTCAAATATTTTCAAAAATTGTCAAAAATTTGGAAAAATGGTCAATAATTTTCAAAAACGGCCAAAATTTTGAAAAAATGAACAATAATTATAAAAGACTGTCAAAAATGGTCAATAATTGTTAAAAATTGTCAAATTTTTTTAAAAATGGTCAAAATTTTTGAAAAATTGTCAATAATTGTCAGAATTGGTCAAAAATTGTCAAAAACTGTCAAAAATGGTCAAAAATGGTCAAAAATGGTTAAATATTTCAAAAAATGGTCAAAATATTCAATAATTGTTGAAATTTTGAAAAATGATCAAAAATTGTTAAAATTTTGAAAAAATTGTCAATAATTATAAAAAACTATGAAAAATGGTCAATAGTTTTTGAAAATTGTCAAAAATTTTGAAAAATGGTCAATAATTGTCAGAACTTGTCAAAAATGCTCAAAAATTGTCAAAAATGGTCAATGATTGTTAAAATTTGGAAAAATGGTGTAAGATGGTCAAAATTTTTGAAAAATTGTCAAAAATGATCAATAATTGTCAAAACTGTCAAAATTGGTGAATAATTGTCAAAAATGGTCAATCATTGTTAAAATTTGGAGAAATGGTCTAAAATGGTCAAAATTTTTGGAAAATTGTCAAAAATGGTCAATAATTGTCAAAATTTGAAAAAATAGTCAAAAGTTGTCAAAAATTCTGAAGAAATGGTCAATAATTGTCAAAATTATAGAAAAATGGTCAAGAATTTACGAAAAATGGTCAAAAATGGTCATTTTATTGTGCATAAGAAGCAAGCTTCTGTCGGCGGTCCGACGACCGCTCACCTTTTTTATCTAAGAACCTGATATATCGCAATTCTTGAAGTCAAACGAGTTACTATACAATATGCACTATGCTACGGATATACATAGTCGGACATTTAATATAAGTAAAAATCGTATATGTATAAAGCATACTAGTCTGAGTATATACACTCGAAAGATCCTCTGTCCCTTATTCAGTCGTATATATAGTTGTATAACCTTGAATAACATCTGTCAACTCCGTTTTGAAAATAGCTTAGGCTCGTGAGGATGATGTGGTGAAGGCTGTCTTGCATGCATCAATTTCGAGTACGATTTAGTAGCTGCTGAGGATAAATATAAAGACAATTGCTACAAATCGTTATTGAAGCCCAATAGTACCTAGGGGTAAGGTTGGCCGCCCTCAAGATGAATTAACGAATGCTGCTATGGAGGAAATGTTTGAATTTATCGATGATAGTGATGATTGCGAATTTACACCCGATGAATAAAAAAATATTTGTGCAAATGCATCTTGTGACAACAGAACTATAAAAATCCGCTTAAAATTGAAGTATCGTCCTCGAATTATTATCACAGACAAGCCGGGAAAGTAAACATTTGTTTGTTTCGTCGGCAATCAACACAGAGTGTTCAATCAAGCTTGGTTTGAGTAGAGACATTGAAATGAAACAGAAGAAACGTCAATCAGATTGTGATATCAATATAAATCGATAATACTATTCAAATCAACAACCACTCAATATCAATATCATTCATTAATATGCAATAAATAGAATATTATCCCATTTTCACGAGAAAAATAAAAAAAACCGAAGATTTTGACCTCAAATAACTTTTTTAGCAGACATGGGATCGATGGAAACTTTCAACACTTTATTTAAAATGTTGTACCCAAGGTCTATGCCGAAATTCAGCTCTGTCGGAATTTTTGTTACTTGATCACTATTTTTCTAGCTAAATCGACCGGACTAGAGAGGCAAGAGCTTCAAATAACTTTTCCTTGACAATGCCATATAGATTATCCGTAATATTCCACGCATCGGTCCCATTTTGAAGGTGATTGTAAATAATATTTTTTTCCATGTTCATGTTAGGATAAATTCGGATGGTAGTGGTAAACTGGCTGGCGAAATAATGTATATGATATCCTATCCACTTGTGTAAGGTGTCTGTTACATTTTATAAATATGATGCACAAACTTTGCTCATTATTTTTAGGTTTAAGTCATTTTTACTACTAATCTTTCTTTTCTGTATAATTAATGATTCCATGTCTGTCTCTTCAGTCCTCCTCTTACTCGGTTGTTCTGTATCTTACCTCCCATACCCGTTTTACTTGTGTTTTTGGGTCTATCTAATTGATGTGGCTGAATCATTTTAGTTGGTTCTTTTCGATGACATTAAGTATTGTTTCTACCTCTAACTCTTCTCTGATCTAATCCTTTCTTATCCTGTTTAGACGAGTTATTCCTACGATGGCTCTTAGGTATTTCATATCTACTCTACTGCGCATATCCTGGTTTTTTTGTGATTCATTTACTACCCACCTTTCACTTCCAAATGTTAGTGCTGGTCTAAAAATTGTTTTCTATACCGCCAATTTTGTTTTACTGCATATTTCCTTTTTTATTATAACCGATCTACTCAGATTGAAGTATACTTTTGATGCAATATTTATTTCTTTTTTCATATCAGTTTCCATATCTCCTTCCATGTCTATCCAAATTTCCAAATATTTGAGCTCTCCTTCCTGTTCTATTTTTTCTCCGTTAACTCCTATGTATATTTGTTTCTGGTTTTACCTTATTCTCATCACTTTTGTCTTATTAGAATTCATTTCAATAGTATATTGTTCACCAAGTAGGAAAAGCCTAACATTCCTGGACGACTGTGAAAATTGCTAAGTCTAGGCGCGAACCGAGAGTTAGCAACACAGAGTCCAGGAATGTGGCATTTCCTACGAGGTAAACATACTATTTTTCCGCAAATCGTTTAAAATTCGACAGACAGTAATTAATTTTGAAAAAAACGTGAATGATTTTATTCACAAATAAATGGTGCTTTGAAATTCGTAATAAAATTACTTGGGTTACTATGGAAACGTATTGAGGTTGAATTGTCAAACTTGACGCATATAAATTTAATTCCTGGTGTTCTCGAAAGTAAAATGATAAGTGATGATGAATTTTCCATTTCTGGGACTCCTCCAGAGCTGGTTGAGGCAGTGAATACCGCTTCATTAGAATTATTGCCAAAGAAATCAAGAGAAAAGTACGAATATGCATATAAACGTTTTATGGTCTATCGCAAGAGTAAAAACACGAGTTCTCTCTTAGAAAATGTTGTAATGGCATACTCGCTAGACCTTTGTTCAAAGATGAAATCTTCAACATTATGGGACAATTATTCAATGTTGAAGACAACTCTTGCGGTTAAACACAATGTAGACTTATGTACATATTCAAAACTTCGTTCTTTATTGAAACGACAAGCTCAAGGTTATGAGGCAAAGAAATCTAAAATTTGAACGGAGGAAGAAGTCCTAGAATCTAAGCTTTTAATTAGCATACCTGATTCGAAGATCAACAAACCAAGATCATTTGTAATTAATCAGATGAACTTGAATGTTTATTGAAAGTATGTTTCGTTAAAACCAGAAAATATGAACAGTGACCGATTTTTCTTTAAATATCAAAGCGGAAAGGGTTGCTGACAAGTGGTAGGAATTCATCAATTTAGAAAAATGACTAAAATAGCTGCTACTTATTTGAACTTGGTAAGTCCGACAGAATATACTTCTTTCGTCGGTCTTCTTCAACAATATTGGTTGACACTGGTGCCAACATAATTAGTTTAAAGAGGCATGGCGGATGGAAGCCATCAAACGTTGCTGAAGGATATATCGAAGAATCTTTTAACAATAAGGTCGAGGTGGCAAATAAAATTTTCACAGTACAAAATATTCAACAAAATAACTCCCACTCCGTATGTTGTCCAAAATGTTTCTCATAGTTCTCATAATGTTCAATTATTGTACTAACTTGTAACGTTATTTGGGCGCCAATTTGTGACCTTACTGGACGCCAATTTGTAACTGTACACGCTCTCGCTTGAAGGGCTCCGGCTAGAGACTCCACTCAAGGGTAATTCGACCCCAAGTTTATGTCGTACAAGGATAACAGAAAGGTAGTAAAAATTGAGGGCGCCACTACCTTTTTGAACTCGATAAAAAGTACTTACAAACCAAGGCGGAAAAGATAGAAACGCCTTGTAGAATTTAGATGAAAGTTTAAACAGAAATCAAAAAATAAAAAAAGTTACTTAAAAAAACCGAACATTTAAAATTTTACCTCCGGGAATGGAATTTAAAAAAAAATTACATTTATTTTTCTGTCACAGGAAATGGAATAAATGTGAAAAGCATTGTACTTTCATAGGTACTTAGCTTATGAAGTTGTTTCCGGAAAAGGTGGTGGTTGAAGAGGTCTTGCCTCTACGAAGTCGTGAGAAGAAGATAGGAACATAGAGATGTCTTGATCAGAACGGTATCCTAGCAGCTGTGTCCTGGTCTAGGGCTTGTATCCTAGCCTAGGGTTTATATCCTAGCCTAGGGGCTGTGCTTACCTAGAAGTGCAGGTGGATCAGGGATATATATGAACTTGAATGTAATGAGCACATTATGCTGGTCAGCTTTTCAGGTTGAAAAAAAAAGGAAGGCAGTTGTTTGAAAGTAAAAAATGATCAATTCACTGAAAGCTTTCCAACTTATAGGTCCCATATTAAAACAGTTAAAAAAAGGAATTATCGGCTAAATTAAAAAATATACTAATGATCTGAAAGGAACTAATTAAAGCAAAAAGCCATGTAGTTATATGAATATCGTGCTTAAGAAATATATGAAACCGGCACTGGCGGGTACGAAAGAATATTTTATAGGTTAACAGATTCGTTCTCGAGTTCGCCTCTGGACAAACGCGATTAACAACGTGTGTAAAACCAGCTCCGATATTTCTCACCAAAGTAACTGAAATATTCAGTTCTTTATTTTCAAAAGTGAATAGAAGTGATATTTAAACACCCTGACACAGCATAGTAAATAAAAGTAAGCATATCAAATTATATTTACCGAATAATTCAAATTAATTCAAAATATACTAATCAAGAAGAACACCAATATCATTACTTATCACAAAGTTTTTATTGTTTTTGCCAGCGGAGCCTAATACGGGACAGGACCGTATTCAGGCAAATGCTGACAAAACATGGAAACCGACGACATTGTTACCAACCATGATCATTTACATTCATCTCAACATACAACGTTAACTCAACATGCAACGCCTACTCAGCAAACATCAATAAACCAACCAGCACATTCAACTATGCATCCACCACAACCTCAAGCGACATACTCAAATATTGTTAGCAAACCACAACAACCAAGTTTTCCGTCAAAACAACAAGCAATTGTGCTTAATTCTCTAAATAATGTCAAAATCGAAGAATACCTATACGCTATAGGCAACAAAATACATCCTAAGAATATTTTATTTTCGTCTAGAATCTCCAATAATCGAGTTTGTGTATACTTCTCTAGTAAGGATATTGTAGATAACTTTATCACTAACCATCAAGGAATCATTAAAATAAATAATGAAGAAATCCAAGCACGTAGACTCATCACCCCTAGTGAAAGACTAATTTTGTCCAATGTATGCCCTACTATACCACACCACATATTACAAAATGAACTGGAAAACCTAGGAATTCAGTTATCTTCCACAATTTCTTTTCTGAGAATAGGCACCACAAATCCTGACTTCAAGCATATTTGTAGTTTCAGACGACAGGTTTATATTTCTCCTCCTGCAACACCGATTCCAGAATCATTTTTGGTAAATTTCGACAATACCACCTACCGAACTTTCTCAAGTATTGATAATCTATGTTTTCATTGCAAACAACACGGACATATTCCAAATAACTGCCCCCAAACTTCTCCAACCTTATCTTCAACACCAATCTCCCTTATAGACAATCACACAGTACAAAATCCTGCATCGACATCACCGGTTATGACATGTGACACTCCAAGCTCTCTCACCAATCAAGTACTAGAAGAAAAACTCATTTCAGAATCATCTGATATAACACCCACTGATGTTAATGTCCCTTCCAATTCTACCACAACAAGTTTATCAGGAAAAGTACCATTAAGAGTTGAGAAGTTAACTAGCTCTAAAACACCGCCAGCTTCAAATCTTACCACAATCATAACACAAGGATTACCCACAGAATCAAAACAGATATCCGCAACCGGAACACAGCAGCATCCTAAGCTTGTAGATATTGGAGAGCCCAGTAGCAAGGAAACCCCCAAAAGAACCAGAGCAGAAATCATAACTCCACCTTTAGACACACACACATCCTACCAAAACCTCAACATGCTAGAAACCAGTTCAAAAAAAATCAAAGCTCTACCCAAGTCTATCAGTATATTAAGAGAACAAATGGAACGGATCCAACATATATTCAGAGATGATCAACAGATTCTATCTTTTGATGAAACAATTGATTTTATAGAAAATGTGCAAGGCTCGAAAGATCCCATCAGCATAGCAAACAATTATACTGAAGATACCTTAGCTCTACTACATTTGCTCACTAAAATACATGCAGAAACCTCAGATCGGAAACTTAAAACAAAATGTACTAAAACAAAAACTAAATTAATGAAAGAATTGCAGCTCCCTAAAACTGACGCAGATAACGAATCTGATAACTCTATAGCAGCATCTCAAGAATCTCTCTCCGAAATTAATAATCAAAATTCAATATTTTACAGTGGAATATAAATGGGTTTTACACCCACTATGACACATTACGAATACTCATGAAAGAAACTTCCCCATCTATTATTTGCCTTCAAGAGACCAATTTCAATAAACAGAACCATCATTTTAAAGACTACACTTGTTTCTCCAAAAATCGTGAAAACGTAACAAAAGCAAGTGGAGGGGTAGCGATCTATATAAGCAACACAATCGAAGCAACAAATATTCCACTAAATACAAACCTGGAAGCCATAGCGGTATCAATAAACACACCACAGAAAATCAATATATGCAATATCTATATTCCACCAGATCAGATAATAATAGCCGAAGATATCATAAACATTTTGTCTCAAATTGCACAACCCAGAATTTTACTAGGAGATTTTAATAGCCACAACCCAATTTGGGGATCCACCGGTCTTAACACAAGAGGAAAAATCATTGAGAACGTTCTAACGTCACAAACTCTGAATATTCTAAATGATGGTAGACCCACTAGAGAAAACCTCCACACTGGAACTAAATCCTCAATTGATTTATCAATATGCGATCCAAATATCACAGCCCAAATTTCTTGGGACACTGTCCCCTATCTTTATGGAAGTGATCACTACCCAATTCAAATGTCAGTCTCAAACCAAAACCCCGAAGTAGAGTATTCTTTCGTCCCTAAATGGAATTATAAGCAAGCAGACTGGATTAAATTTTCACAGCACATCGAATCAGATATATTTGCACTACCAAAAAACACAGATATCTTTGATAATATAGATGAAACTCTTAACACTTTCACCAAAGTAATTATTAACGCAGCAGAAAAATACATAGGGAAAACGAAGAAACTTAACAAACATAAACCCCTACCATGGTGGAATTCCGAATGTGAAAATGCTATTAATGAATATAAAAAATCGTTCAATAAACTAAAGAAAACAATTTAATTAGCTACAAAAAAAAATAGAGCTAAAACAAGATTTATACTGAAAGCTACAAGAAAGAATAGTTGGAAAAAATTCGTTAGTGACATAAATAGCTCAACGCCAATCAGCAAGGTATGGCAACAACTCAGAAAAATATCAGGAAAACGCAAATTCGCCAATATACCATTTATAGCACATAATGACAGAGTAGTAACAAATACTGAAGAAATAGCTGAAATTTTTGCCAATCAATTCGAGCATGACTCCAGCGATAGGAACTTCACAAATGAGTTTCTCACGTTTAAACGGAACAGTCGAACTTATTAGCTCTGAAAATAATGATGACAACCTAGTTAATCTTCCCATAACGTTGGATGAACTAAATTTTTCGTTGAGCGCAACCAAAAATTCTGCTCCAGGGCCAGACAATATCCCACTAATATTGTTACAAAACCTCCCCAGCAATGCCAAACTGCACCTCCTTAAAATTTACAATCTAATTTGGACCCGAAATGTGTTTCCATCTTCATGGTCTGAAGCCATCATTATACCTATTTCAAAACCACACTCTCCAAGAACAAATATAAGTTCTTATCGACCTATATCTCTGACTAATGTTATGTGCAAAATCCTGGAAAAAATAATCAATAAAAGACTACTATGGATTCTTGAAAAGGAAAACTTAATTATAAACGAACAAAGTGGCTTCCGGCAAAACAGGTCTACCATTGACAATCTAATCGATCTAGAATCTGAGATACATGAAGCCTTTGCAAACAAGCAGGAATGCATAGCAGTTTTTATCGACATAAAAAAAGCATTTTATACAGCCTGGCGTTATGATATTATGAAGACTCTTCAGTATTGGGGTATAACAGGAAATATCTTGAAATTTATCAAAAATTTTTTGGAAAAACGCTATTTTCACGTTAAAATAAACAACATCACTTCATCTAAAAAAGAACAAATAAATGGAACTCCTCAAGGATCTGTTATTAGTGCAACGTTATTCCTAATCGCTGTCAATAAAATCCTAGTACAGTGTCCCAAACTAGTCAAAGGTAGACTATATGCTGATGACTTAGTATTATTCTGTAAGGGAAAGAACATTCATTCCATTCAGAAACATAGCCAAGATGCTTTAAATCAACTCCAACACTGGTCAAAATTCACAGGTCTGCAATTTTCAACAGAGAAAACAAAATGTCTATTGTTCACCAAAAAACATCATCCATATTATCCCGAATTGAGACTTGACCAAAAAACACTAACCTACGTTGATAGTATCAGATTCCTAGGAATGATATTTGACAAAAAACTAACATGGAAGCAACATATTCAACAAATCAAAAAAACATGTCAAAATGGCATAAACTTACTAAAAACAATAACTGCTAAAAGTTGGGGATCCGACTACCCTAATGCATATTTATAAAACTCTAATTCGTTCCAAAATTGACTATGGTTCTATAGTATATACTACAGCGAAAAAGACCATATTAAATCAGCTTGATACTCTTCAAAATACAGCATTGAGGATAATTACGGGAGTATTCTGCACTAGTCCAATCAAAAGTCTACAATGTGAAACCGGCGAACCATCCTATAGCGGTATCATAAACTATATACATCCAACAAAACTGTTATCCCTCCATACTACGATAGAGTTGAAAATATCATTTCGGAACTTGATATCGAACTTCCCAGCCTCTTTTCCAATCGAATCGAAACTCCGCCGCCATGGTCAATTCGACTTATTCCATCTGACACCTCATTAGCATCATACTGCAAATCAGATACATCTCCATTTTTATTTAAATAGCTTTTTAAGTCCAAACTCGACACTTATCCTGGAAACATTCACATTTATACAGATGCTTCAAAGATCTCCGATAATGTAGGTGCAGCAATTTACACAAAATATGAATCTAGGCAATTCAGATTACCAAATAATAGCAGTGTCTTCACAGGAGAGCTCTATGCCATTCTACAAGCACTGAATTATGCCAAAACTAAAAATTTCACAAAATTTCTTATAATAACAGACTCTCTAAGTTCCATTCAGTCAATCGATCAACTTTACACCACCCATCCATTAGCCTTAGAAATAAAACAAACTATGTCCTATCTCCAGCAATCCAACATCAAAGTGACACTTATATGGATTCCTTCCCATATTGGCATCCATGGAAACGAAGAGGCCGATCGGCTTGCTCGAGAAGCCATTACCAGTGAAACCGCGAGTGAAGTACAAAATTCAGTGCTACAGGACATAAAAGTGTACGTGAAGTTTAAAATGCAACAGTTGTGGCAAAATGAGTGGCATGTATCACAATCAAAGTTACGCAATGTTAAAACAACAGTAAAACCTTGGCCCTATACAAATCTTGATAGAGCATCACAAGTAATATTATCAAGACTCCGATTAGGCCATACCAACATCACTCATAGTTATATTATTAAAAAAACTGAACCTCCACAGTGTGAACTATGTAATCGCCAATTAACTGTAAAACACATCCTAGTAGAATGCCCAATTTTCAACCAAGCAAGGACAAAAAATAATACTAGCAATAAATTAGATGTAGTACTCGGTGTAAATTGTAATGTCCAAAATTTAATAACCTATCTCAAAGGCATAAATATTTTATCCAAATTGTAATCTAGAATAATTATATTGTCGCTAATAACCCTAGAGGTTGATGCGACTGAAAATGAAAATAAAAAAAAAAAGATTCGTTCTCTTATAAAAATGTTATTTTATGGTTGAAAAAGTTATTCTGCAACAGAAAAAGCTAGCAAATGTTTGCACAAATGTAAAACAGTGAATTTTAAGAGATTATTTGGTTTAAAACTACCATATTAGTATAAAAGAACAGTTTATGACCACCGTGTTAAATTTAATTTCGTCTATCTCTGTAAAAAAATAAGGTATGCATACAAAAATTATATCAGAGAGTACTTTAGATTAATTATAAATTATGATTTTGAATGTACCACAACAAAATTAATTAGGTACTCAAGAAATATGAAAGATAGCGGTCGGCGGTCGGTAATAGAATGGAAAAAGCTGCGTTTCAGCGGAAGGAAAATGCCCTTGACAAGTGTCAATTGTCTTAGCGTTTGGAGTATGAGAATTTGAGATCACAGAACTATAATTGGAAGTGGCTAATGTGGCGGCGAGCGGTAATTAAAAGGATTTATTCTATAAAATCGAAACAGGTCGATAGACATGTTACAAACTTTCAAATAACTGTAAATATTACAAATTAATTTCAAAATGTATTGATATAACAACTTTAAGGAAGTAACATTTTCATTATACCTTACTGAAAACTCTATCTCAACGTGTCTATTTAGGGTACCGAAAATGACTTCTTGTCATCTAAATAAATTTTCTTGTAAATATTTTTCGGTTGGAGCACAGATCATCATGTCATCCGCAAATGCACATTCTGATAATTTGCAGGTAGTGAAGAGAATTACTGAATCCTATTTTTATTATTATTTTTATTATCACAATAAATTATGAGCTGAGAACTGACTGAATCATTGTTGTGAATTCTCTTTTGCATCACCAATATAAATAATGTTGGGCTTCAAATTCCATTTTGGTGCAGTCCATCGTTAACATCTCTGATTGCAAATTGTCTTTCCTTACATAATTTTTGTTTTTATTATATAAACTTGAGATACTTTCCAATATCTTGTCAATGAATATGTTTTGCATTCCTTCCCATGCCGTTTTTTGTAAAATTCTATCAAAGGTCTTTTTCAAGTCCAAAAATTCCAGATGTACCTATTTCACATTCTTAATTTTCATCTTCTATAATAAATATATTGACGTAAAAAAATTATAGTCCAATACTATTGTCCCCCGAATACTGTTTACACTACCACTACACCAACACTAACACTTTACACTATCTTACGCGCGTTTCGATAACCAAGTTATATTCTTCAGAGACTGAATGTAAACACTCTCTGAAGAAGATAACTTGGTTATCGAAACGCGCGTAAGATAGTGTAAAGTGTTAGTGTTGATGTAGTGGTAGTGTAAACAGTGTTCAGTGTCAAGTATCGCCAACGGTTCCAGAATTCCCAACTCAATACTATTATAATGAATATATTGTTTTTGAACACTTCTTCCCTTTCTGAAACCACTCTGCTAGTTACTTTTCTACTACTCTCTTTAATACATAGTGATGTCTTTTGGTATAAAATAAAATAAGAAATAAATTCCCTTGAAACTAATTTCAATAAACCATTGAACGTTAAAGAATGCACAAATAAAACCCACGAGGCCGACAGGTATCGAGAGTCAAGTTCATCACGTAGATTTACGATGAACAAATATATAACATTCAATAGTAAATATATACATTAACATGACCAACAATATAAATATAGAAGCAGACGATAATAGGTTTGTTCCCGAAGCAAGTTCCTAACTGTTATGGACATATTGAGTCGGCGCAGTATAAAATAAGCGTTCCAGCAGAGTAAAATTCAGAGCAAATTATAATTGTTTGGTGTTCCCGTAAGACTAGTAACTTGTTCAAAACGAGATCGTTACTCGTTCTCTTGGTTCCAAAATAAAAAGAGAACTTTTAATTTCGCGCATGCGTTTTCATATAAAATGAGACTCTTCTTTTTTTAGTACTTTTACTTTTTAATAACATTGCTTTCTGGTTATGTTATATGTTTGATATTGATTTTTGTGTACGTATATTATTGTTATTGTAAATTGTAATCAAAATGGATCCTTTTTTTATTGAGAGTGAATCAGAAGTTGAATTTTCGGATATGTCCGAAGATGATAGTGAGTTTTCAGAATTTGAAGAGGAATTATTACAAGATCGACAGCGCCCAAAAAATGAGAACTATTTGAAGGAACGATACAGCATTATAATGATACTGAATTTGTTGAACATTTTAGAATTCGCAAAGAATGTGTTAATAGTATTTCAAGACAGTTTGAAAACAGCAACTTATTTCATCCCCAAACGGGTGGAAATGACAAATTAAGCGGCAAAGATCATATACTTATATTCTTGTGGTTTGCTGGTCACCAAACCTCTTCATTTCGAGATGTGGCTGACCGGTTCAACATTTCAATTAGTAGTTTGTTCCGAGTCATCCGTCGGGTTACATATTTTTTAAGTAACCTGTCTCCTCAAGTAATCAAATGGCCAACACAAGAAGAAATACAAGAAAGTGAGCAATTTTTCAATAATAAAGGATTTCCTGGGGCCATAGGAGCAATTGATGGTTCTCATATCCGTATTGATAAGCCTGATAGAGACCCTGACTCCTACTATAATAGAAAAAAGTATTTTTCAATTCAAGTAAGTGCAATCATATTTTAAAACACAATAAAATTATAATCTTACAGTTGAGGAGATTTATACATATTTAAATGTTGACCGTTTCTTTTAAAAAGTTGCCAAGCTTATTCTCAATTTCAAAGCACAATACATTGAACAATAAAATTAACTCAAAACTAAACATGGATACTGTTTTAGCTTCAAGCAGTATGTGATCAACGGATGGCAATAAGGAGCCTATTCGTGGGATTTCCAGTTTCTGTGCATGATGCAAGAGTTTTTGCAAAAAGCCCTCTCTCTCAGAACTTAGCACAAAATTGTGGAAATTTTTTCATTTTAGATGATAGTGCATATGGTTGTACTAGACACTTGATTACTCCGTTCAAAACTACTGGGAACTTAACTCGTCGTCAACGGCTTTTCAATACAAAATTATCTGGTTGTCGAGTTAATATTGAGCATTGTTTTGGAATATTGAAACAAAAGTTCAGGCAACTATTTCATTGCAAGCTACGAAAAATTCCAGACATAGTCCATTTTATTCGAGCTTGTTGTGTACTTCATAATTTATCAATAAATGAATTGAATGATATAGTTGAAAATGAAAATATTATTGTTGACCCAGAAGACATAGATCTAGAAGAAAATCTAGATTATGAATATATGGAAGTAGATGTCCCTGCAGGAAGTCAATATCGTGATTATTTATTAAGAACTTTAAATTTATAATTTGTATCAATTACTTTTAATTGAATACAAAATTACCTTTTTGAGAAGATTGCAGTTTAATTTTTCCAAGTGTACACTCAAGTAAACCTATGTTATAAAGTCAGTTTAGGTACTTCAAAGTAAAAAATAAATCAACTTTCCTAAAAAATATATATCAAAATAAAAATTCTTAAGAAACAACAGTATAAACATTCAAATTATCCTTTATAAAGTCCAGTTTAGGTACTTTAAAGTGAAAAATAAATCAACTTTCTTGAAAATATATCAAAATAAAAAATAACAACAGTAAACTGAAAACTAGTAAATATTCTAGAATAGCATTAACTTAATGACTCCTTCATTAATTTGTTTTTTTCTTCCATCAAATTGTTCCTCCTTTTTTGTACGTTTAATTTTTCTTTTTCCATCTCAAGTCTTTCCCGCTTTATTGCAAGTTGTTCTTTATTATATTCTAACCTATCTTGCCGTATTTGTTCCAGTACATCAGTTCTATTTCTTTTTCGGATACTAGACCTGGAAGGTTTATCTTTTATTTTTTCTTCATCATTATTTACTAGATTGATATTTTCCTTTTCAGGCATTGGTTTGTGTTGAAAATTTGCTTTTAATTCAACTGTATCTTTAGCTAACAAAATCTCGGGATTAATTTTTTTTTGCTTGTGAAAAATTTCATCCATTTCTTTCTCGTATTTAAAATACTTTTTTCCTCTTCCTGTTTTATTATTGTTATCAACAATTTTTTTGTAGCTTCTTTCAAGGGTTTTCCACTTATTACTCACTGTTGACCCTGTCAAATTTAATCCATACTTTCCATTTAAAACCGCTGCAATCATTTCAAACAGTTTCTTCTGCGTATTGATAGACTTCCCTACTTTTTTGTAGTGTTCCTTATAAATATGGATTAGCGCCAAAGTAGTTGAATCTGTCCAATGAGTGTATTGTTCAGTATCTGTCCAATGTTTATTTTGTTCTGACTGGATCTCAATCTCAGTTGAATTCATGTCAAAACATAAAGATTCTTTCAAATCTATAATACCAACTTTGTTAAAATCTTTCAATATTTCTTTAATCTGTTCTTTGCTTACCATACCTTAGGAAGTCATTCATATTTTTTTAATAATGGTTCCAAAGATTATAAAACAATCTTATCTCGTCAGTCAACAATGTATGCAACAATAATAATTTATAGTTGATATTTATAACATAACCTTATATCTTCTTTTCTTTCTTATTAAAATATTCAACCAAGATTACTTTTCAGAACGAACTGTTCCAGCAAACACTTGTTTGGAACCTACTTTGTACATTATTCTGGTCACGCATGCGCATCAGATAATGTTAATAACATGTTTGGAAGTCGTTTCGGGAACAAACCTAATATATACAGCTATATTCATTCTAATTCAGATATATTCATTCTAGTTCAGATATATTCAGTTTATAATATAAGTAAGCTATAATGATAGATACTCATAATTGATTTTGTGAACATAGTTAGTTGTAGTTTTGTAATATTAAATATGGTAATAAACATAACTTATCCCAGTGCATGAAGTAGTAGTTTTATTAAAGTCAGATGACCCTCCGAGTGACCTGGAAGATCACCAATTAAAGAGGCCTTTCCATAACAACATCCCAACATCTCAGCATACATACGATAAAAGTGTTCAGTCAGTTTTTAATCAGTACCTAGTTATGACAAAATTTAGTTTACGGTGCCTCGTAGTAAGCAAATAGCATATCGTATTGAATCAAATTCTTTATTTATCTAACTATAAATATAAATTAATTATCACGCAAAAGTAATTTGCACGGTATACAATAGATTATTAGCATGTCATGATATTTAATTTATCAATGTGAATTCTGAAGCCATAATGATGGATTGGAAATTGCTAGTTTGTGCATAATATTTTGGATATTATGGTTTATCAGACTTTAAAGTAATTTTGTGAACGTAGAGATTATCAGAAATGTATGTTTGGAAAATTCAAAATACTTTCGCGGTTTTTATAGTTCATGTCATCAAAAATTAGCTTTTTGTGTGTTTTTCAACTAAATATATCGGGAAAAGGGTTAATATTAATATTATTATTCAAAATTTGAAGAGATAGACAAAAACTTGTAATATTAAATATATGTCAACAATTTTTCCTACACTCAGTCCCATGATGATAATTTTTGACCAGTTCTCGTACATACCCACCTTGTAATCTCAAAAAATTGAAATATTTATATCGACTTCTGAATAAAACATGTCAAATATGTAACTGCTGTTAAATCATAATGAATTCTTGTTGAGCAGTATCAGCCGCTTTGATTAGACGTACACAATATCCAGTATGATTTTTCGTTATTCTTCAAACAAGCTACTGATCTGGAGACATTACCAATAAATAACTCAGAATTGATAGTTGGAGTTCTGTAATACAAATACAGACAACTATAATCATATTTCTTGTGTCAGAATAATACGGCTTTGCTGTAAAAGGATTCTAGTCGAACGTATAAGGTAAAAGTCATTCATTTATTTTAATCGAACCATTAGATTATGGATAATGTATTTGGTTATGATCGTGTAAATCAAAATATGAATTAATTAAAAACGCCATGATGGTAGTAGTAAAACTGCAAGATATTGGCAATAAAGTGAAAATAATTTGACAGTTTTGAAAACCTTTAGCCAAAAGACAACAGGTTTCAAAAAGAATTGTCGTTATCGTGTGATATTTGTTTGACGCTCAGTAACAAAAAGTTTTTTATATAATATTTTCATTCTAAATAAATAACCTTAAGTAACATGAAGTACGAAAATGAATGGAAAATAGTTTTGTAAAGTTTTGAACATGAAAAACACAATAATTATTTTAAATGTTTTCTCTACGTTGATGTTTAAGCAACATTGCATTGTCTTGTTGCAAAGAATTGGGTATTTATATCTACATACAGGGTGCTGAATGGATGCAAAAAAAATCAGAAGATGATGTCCGTATAAAATTATAATGGGTCTTTCCTATTGCAAAATTTCCCATCTCCCGAAGTTGGTTTCTGTTTTAGGCAAAGAAGCACCACATCAGTTGACAATTTCTTGTTGGTATGGAGAATTTAGAGTGGACGGATTGATCTTAGCGACGATCCAAGAACAGGTCCACAAACAACCGCAGTTACCCAGGAAAACGCCGCTGGTGTACGTAAGCAAGAAGATCGATTTGTGAAATTCGAGCATCATTGGGAATTTCAAAGACAAACATTTTACATGGAGAATTATCTGTAAAAAAATTATTTTCTCGTTGGATATCGTATCTGTTGACGGATGAACAGAAAGCAATTGGAGTAAATTGGTGTCAAAAAACTCTAATCTGCAGTAGACTCAAAAAATATAATAGTATTGCCAGTGGCGATGAATCATTGATTTACTCTTATGAACCCAAAATAAACGCTTGGGTGTTCCAAAATGAACCAAAACCGACGAAAGTCATCCGTTTTCGAAGTGTTTCCAAAAAGATGGTGGCGACATTTGTCTCAAAAGTGAGTCATGTAGCAGCAATTCCTCTTCAAGATCAAAGAACTGTTAGTGCTGATTGGTATATATCGATTTGTTTTCTGTAAGTAATTGCTGAGTTTCGAGTGACGAATGATCCTCCACCAAGACAAAGCAAGTTCCCAAACAGCTCGAGAAACAATTGAGTTTTTTAACCAAGAAAACATCGAATTGTTGGACCATCATCCATACAGTCCCGATCTAGTCCTAACGACTTTTTTACTTTTCCAAAAATTAAACGTGAACTGCGTGGTCAAAGTCAACGCCTTCAAAAACTCTATTTTTAATGTACAAGCAAGCGAGAGGATTTTATTCCAGAGGATGCTAAAATGCATTTCTTTTCGAGGAGAATACTTTGAAAAATAATAGTGTTTGAAAGTTACCTGTTACTGTTACTGTTTTTTTCTAGCTCTATATGCAAGATATAAAAGAGGGTAGCATTATCAACCCTTACATTATTTAATATCAAGTTTTGAGGTCAAGTTTTGTGAAATGAAAATATTATTTAAATCTCTGTTGTTTTCTTAAAATACCCAAAGTATATATGTTTGAATAAATAGCGTTTGCTAAGTAAATATAATACTGACGATATGTGCCAGTAACCAGCCTCAAGCAAAATTTGGAACATTTGTGATTAGATAAAGATGATTAGATAACGTTAGCACCTGCATATTGCTTTGTTTACTTATGGTTATACAAGCCTTATTTGTTATAATCTGTATTAAGTTTTCTATTTAGTTTGTGATTAATTTAAATTAAACTGAATTTACTGTTTGGATCCTTACTTTGCGGAATATACACATATTACTATTTTAAATGAAACTAACTGCTTCTGATCAATTCCTCTATTTAATGAATAAATTATGAAAATTCTAAGATACCTATTGATAATTATTTCGAAGGACATATCATTATCAGAATGATACATAGAGCATTTTCAGCTCCTATGAACAAATATAATTTTGATAGAGAAGTTCATACAATTAAACAAATAGCCACATCCAACAGTTATCCATTGCATGTAATGAATAAATAAATTAATAAAAAACAGAAAACAGTGGCATTACTGAAAAAACTAAATCACATATGCTGGTAATATTTTTGATAATATTTTAAAGTTAATATCTTCAGCAACAAATACAACAATTTATTTTAAAACAGAAAACAATGTGAGTAAAAATTTGTTAAATGTAAAAACAAAAAAATTCCCATTAAAAATTTTCAGAAATATAAAGTTAATGTACAGAATGTAATGCTGTCTATATTGGTCAAACTATTCGAAATTTTAAAATTAAATGCAATGAACACTTTTATACAGATTAATACAGCCAGATTAATCCCATTACGCAAAACATGTACATGACACCAAACATTCATTAATAATTAACACAGAGCTAGAAGTCCAACATATTTGTGATAAGAAACAAGAGCTAAACTCCCTTGAAGAATTAGAAATTAGAAGACCTTTAAGAGACCCACAATATGAAGTCAATGAACAGATAAATCTAGGGAGCTCTCCACTATTAAACTGTCTTCTTAAGTAACTATTGTGAAGATCAGCAGATATAGTTTTATTTGGTTTCCTATATCTCAAATGGAAAAAATGTATCCAGGATATTCCCATAGGGCTAATAATACCTAAACTTTAATATTTTTAATATCATATAGGGGAAGGATGTCGAAGATGACGCACCTAAGCCTTTTTTTATTTATTTACGAATTCAAAGTAATTGAGCTGTTGTTACTATGACGGTGTTATAGCAAGTACATTTTATTATAATTTGCTATACTTGTTTTTTAATTAGGTATAGTGCATATTATTTTTCGTGGCTTTTAAAAAATAATAATTTGTGTCATCTTTCCCTTCACTAAGGATAAAATGACGCACCACTGAGGATAAGAAGACGCACTGTTGTGGGGAAATGTGGAAGTTCAGAATGGAAACATAAATTAAGAAATAACCATATTCATTGGTATTTAGGAAAAACAAATAAACCGTAAATAAAGATGAAATGTCGATCCTAATAAATTCAGAAAAATAACAATCTTAACACTTTAGCAAGTCCCAAATATAATTTTCGGGAATGTTTGCACCACTGCACTCCTTATGCACCCACTTTCCACAACTTGTACATCGAAACCATGTTTCGGTTTTTCTACCGAAATCTCCACATAATATTCATTGGATACCTAGTCACTCATGCCCATTTCATCGTCATCACAGAGGCCATCTTCAGAAAAATTGCTTTCGTCGGTCTCGCTATCTTCCACGTATTTTCTGGATATTTTTTTTCTTGATTGCGCCGGTTTTCACTTTAGTTGTATTTGCGTTTTTTGAACCCGCAGTGTCAACAAATACTTTTTGCTGGTTGATGGTGGAGGTGATTTTTGTTTTCTGAGAGATTGAGGTACTGTTTATTGTGGGGTTGTTATATCTACAGGTATAGTGATGCAAGAGAAACATCTCTTTCCAAATTAGAATGGTTCATATTATCAGCAGGTGCAAAGTAATCCACTGTGAACTTATCGCTGTTCAACGGATAAATACCACAAGCCTGAAATCCGGAAACTGCTTTTTCAATATTTGCAACCAGGTCGTATGCTAACTTAAAAATCTCAGCTACATCGTATGGAGTTATTTTATTTTCAAACTCAGAGTTTCTAATCTTCGATTCTAAAAACATATTGCAATGCCGACTGTAGGCATTTTTTAATGCGGCAAAAAATGTTACATCTAGAGGTTGTAATCTGTGGGATGTATGGGGTGAAATACTAACCATTACAATCCCATTCTCTCTGCAAAAATAATAATACTGTTTCATTGCTCCACCCATTATCTGTACAAGTATAAATTGCGCCGCTTGGTCCATTCTTTTCTAACTGTGTGCTCATTCGCTTTCTGGGGAATACAAATAAAGGAGGAATATAATTACCAGATGCACTAAATGCGGTAATCACTGTTATATTTTTTCCACCTTCCCATGAAGAAATGATCCCAAACTGCTTGACTCCTTTAGGTCCAAGTCTTTTACTTGATCATCTAGGAACCGTAGATATACCGGTTTCATCTACATTGAACATGCGATCTGGGAGAAACTTATACTTATCTTGCACTCTTTGTAAATTTTCAAAGTAGCGGTCGACTTCCGTTTTATTAAAAGCAGTTATCCTATTTATGCTAGTGTCTTCAGGTTTTCTGAGTGAGATTTGCGTATTTTTTTTTTAACCCTGATACCAATCTTTGCCCGCCATTTGTTTGTTTTTATTGAAATTGTGTTTGATGTTATTGTGTTCTGCGAATTTGAAGACCATTGTTCTTAGTTCAATGGAAGTTATTCCAAAAAATAAATTTGCCAATTTGAGAACATGGTCTACAATCTCTGCTCTGCAGGTACTGACCTCCTTTCTCCTATACTCGTGGGAACAAATATGGACCAAGAGAAACCAATACCTATTACGGAGCCTATAGAGACTCCTAGTAAAAGGGATCTGGAAGATCCGGCAGCAATGGAGACAGAAGTGTCTCCAACGCAGCCAGATACTTCTGGAGCCCAAGAGCAAACCATGCCACCAGGAGACGTTATAGCGAATCCTGTGGCAAGAAAAGCTTCGTTCGGGAAACTTTCAGGTGCCCAGCGTAATAAGCTGAAAAAAATGAGGGAACGAGGAATTGACACCAAAAATGTGGTGTTGCCGACTCCCTCAACATCAAAACAGGGTGTAAACCAGCAGACAAAGGGCGTTAAGCGAACTGTGTCAGCCAGGAGCACTCCTGAGGTGAATAAAGATAAGAGGGCCAAACGTACCACTGGTACCGGTATTAAAACTGGTATTAAATACAGCGTGGCCCTCAAAGGGATCAAGGCAGCTGTGGTCCCAAAAAACTTCCCAGAGACAGTTGTCTCTGAAGATCAGGTGGGGTCTATCAAAGAGAACCTAACTGACATGATCGACGAGGTGCAGAAGGCGCCTAGGTTTGAATACATGGAAGGCTACTACGGGCTAATCTGTGACAATGAGGAGTCCTTCATTATAACGAGGGACTATTTGTCACAAAAAACCAACTGGAAGCTCATCAAGAGTGATGAACTTCCAAAGCAGCAACGAGTCCTCGCCCTACTTCCCGAGACTAAAAAAGAGGATCTGAAAGTGGGGTTGAGGAGGCTCGAGAAACAGAATCCAGGGCTGAAGGTTGATCGCTGGATGATCCTTGGCTCCAAGTCATCCGACAGGGGACTGCATGTGAGTCTCCGGATTGACGAGGAGTCCATGAAAGGACTGGTGCGGGCTCAATGGAGACCGTACTATCTATTCCAGCGGGCCAGTTTTAAAACCCTGGAAAACTCAACCGAGGAGGAAACAGGGACTGATCGAGAACATGTACCATCAATCTCTAAGGACCTTCAAGGTGCTACAAGTTAACTTGCAGCACAAAAAGGCAGCCACCGCTGTTCTACAACAAAGAGTGGTGGCTGAAAACATAGACATCGTTCTAATTCAAGAACCTTGGATAAACAAAGGTAAGATACTGGGGCTTAATATTAGGGGAATGGGACTGATAATGGGAACTGATCGTACTAAAATAAGAACTTGTATTTGCTATAGATCCGAATACAACTTGATGCCGATTATGGAACTATGCACGGGTGACATGGTGGCAGCAAAGATTATACTCGAAAAAGATGGGGTAGTACTAGAGACAATAATAGTGTCTCTGTATCTTCCCATCAATTCAGAAGAACCACTACCGGGGACTAACATGGAGAACCTGATGGAATACTCAAAGAGACATAATCTGGATGTCATTGTAGGGGCTGATACCAACGCACACCATAGCAGTTGGGGCAGCAAAGACAACAACACCAGAGGTAAGAAACTATTTGACTATCTATGTACTACTGAACTTGATATTGCGAATGTGGGTAATACGCCTACATTTAGAACATCGAGGGGGGAATCATTGATAGATGTAACTCTTTGCACTTTACGTGTTAGGGAGATGATTCGCAAGTGGCATGTATCGGATGAACCATCTTTATCTGATCATGCCCAAATATACTATGAAATTAACGTAGAAAAATCGGTTATTAGAACATACAGGGATCCTAAGAGCACTGACTGGGTATCTTATAAAGAGGACCTGCTTTCTAAAATCCGTTCACACTCAGGCAGACCAAAAACTGCTGAGGATTTAGAGGGAGCAGCCGTATGGATGCAACAGTGTACACTGACCTCTTATCATAACAACTGTCCGATAAAGGAGAGTCGCTCTTCTAGACAAGCCGTCTGGTGGAATAAAGAGCTGACATCGCTAAGGAAAGAAACAAGACGCTTTTTCAACAAAGCGAAAAAAAACGGGTAACTGGGAAGCGTATAAGGCTAAACTAGGTACATACAATAAAAAAATAAAAGAATCCAAGGAGAAGTCCTGGAGAGAATTCTGTGAGGACATGCAAGGTGTCCCTGACAGCGTCAGAATCAACAGGATTCTCAAAAGGGATACTTCTAACAAACTTGGCTCTATTCAGTTGCCGAGCGGAAAGTTTTCAAAAACTGAGGCTCTAGAGGCTCTAGAGCATCTCCTCAGTGTGCACTTTCCAGGTTCGGTAAAGATAGAGTCAAGCTCTGACAACAGGCCTGTTACCAAAACAAAGGCAACCAAAGAGGACTGGGAACTCACGAATAAGATATTCAGACCCCATCTTATCAGATGGGCCGTGAACTCATTTGACCCCTACAAAACTCCAGGACCAGATGGCATATTCCCCAAGCTTCTGCAAGAGGGACTAGACATCATAATGGGTCCTTTAGTTCTGATACTTCGAAGCAGCCATGCTCTAGGGTATATACCAATTGCATGGAGAGAGTCAAAGGTGGTGTTTATTCCTAAACCAGGAAAAGAAACGTACACCCAGGCTAAATCCTACCGACCAATCAGTCTGACATCATTCATGGTGAAAACCATGGAAAAAGTCTTACAAATGTATTTACAAGAAGGAGCGCTTAAGAGCATCCCTTTACATAGACTACAATGGGCTTATCAACCAGGGAAATCAGGTGAAGCTGCCCTGCATAATTTGGTCTCAGGTCTCGAAAGGAGCCTGAATCATAAGGAAGTAGCCCTTGCAGCATTTCTAGACATCGAAGGTGCTTTTGACAACACATCGATGTCATCAATTAACAGATCCCTTAAAAACAGAGGGATCAACAGTACCACATGCAAATGGATAGGATCCATGCTTGAGCATAGGAGAATAACAGCACATATGCATGATAAAACATACACTGGTAGGACAACTAAAGGATGTCCTCAAGGTGGAGTACTTTCACCACTTTTGTGGAACCTAGTTGTGGATGACTTGATCTGTAGGTTGAATGATCAAGGCATATGGACGCAGGGCTTTGCGGACGACATAGTGATTGTCACCAATGGGAAATTCCCGGAGGTGGTTATGAATGTCCTACAGGAAGCACTGCGAATTGTGGAGGAATGGTGCCTTACAGAGGACCTTTCAGTTAATCCAAAAAAAACCAAACTAGTTGCTTTTACGAATAGAAGAGTTCTCCCGCAGGGTAGAGTACTGTTGTTCGGAGAAGAACTAGAAATATCCAAATAAATCAAATATCTGGGAGTGACCCTTGATTCCAAACTGAATTGGAAGGCACACCTGGAAAAAATTACTACCAGGGCGACTAGGCTTTTCTGGCAATGCAGAAGAGTTATGGTATTACCGGGGCGATGAACAGCACGGGGACGGCATCAATGGAAGCCCTTATTGGACTTCCTCCTCTAGAACTTTTTATAAGGGCGGAGGCAATGATGGCAATTCTTAGGCTGAAATCGGGAAACTTATGGTCCCCGAACAATGTTCGAGAAGGACACACTGATACAACTGGGACATTACTAGACGAACCCATATTTCACATGAGTTTTGATAGCATGACACCAGAGAATATATTCACTGAGCGAGTGAATATCATCATCCCATCTAGGGAACAGGTGATGCACCCAGGTAATTCTGGAGAAATCATCTGGTTCACCGATGGCTCCAAAACAAACCATGGCACTGGGGCTGGTATAAAAGGACCTAGAAAGAGAATGTTCTTTAGCCTTGGTCGATATACGACTGTGTTTCAAGCAGAGACGATTGCCGCTATAGCCTGTATTGATGAAAACATCAGAAGAGGATATACCGGACAAAAAATTGAAATATTCACTGACAGTCAGGCTCTGCTTAAGGCTATCAGTAATCCTACAACTAGGTCTAGACTGGTGAAAAACTGCAAAGAATCCCTCAACAGGCTGGCAAGAGACAACAAAGTGTCTCTAATATGGGTGCCGGCACATGAGGGTATTGCAGGTAATGAAATGGCGGACCAGTTAGCTAAAGAAGGCTCTAAAGGAGACTTCATAGGTCCGGAACCGTTTTGTGGAATCACAAACGATTGCATAAGAGGGGAAATCGGGAACTGGCTAGATAGGGAACACCAATTCAAATGGAGGGTGACACGAGGGCACCTTCATACAAAGAGTTTACTGAACAAGGTAGACAAGGAACTCTCAACCAGGCTACTGAAACTGGGTAAGAGACATTTGAAGACAGTTACCGACCTGGTGACTGGACACTGCACCTTGAGGAAACATCTGTACAATATGGGCAAAGTTAGTGAACCTATGTGCAGAAAATGTGAACTTGATGATGAAACACCTACTCACATACTCTGCTTCTGCGAGGACTTACAAGAACTTAGACGGAAGCACTTTGGAGAGGAAGTTATACAACCATCACAACTACTGAAAATCCCTCCAGTCAAACTAGTGACCTTCATAGAAGACACGAAGCTACTGGAATGGAAGTAGATAACATGGGATATGGTACAAAGATTCAGATCAAGTGCCTGGGCTGATGAGCACAACCCAATTTATGAATGAATGAATGAATGAATGGTCTACAATCTCCTTTTCTTGAGCTAGCGAAAATATTGGAGCTCTTCTAAATGACTCAAATTTCGCTTGTTTTGATTTTTAGTTTTCGTCTTAACGTAGCTTCACGTATTTCAAACGATCTGGCTACTTCTCGAATTTTACGACCATCTTTTAGAATTGCATTTAGGGCCGTGTCAAGAGCTTCTACAGAAAAGGATCTTCTCTGCGTTTTTCTAGTATATATACCCATATCTATTAGAGAAACGCAAGCTTTAAAGGACTTTATAACAAATATCTGAATATAATATGGTAGCTAACGTAATAAACTGAAAAGGCAAAGATGACGCACCCTGCGTCGTCTTAGCCGATTAAGCACAACTTATAAATTTTTTTTCAAATTATTTAGCTCCTGTGATATTTAATAAGTATCTTATATCATACAAGCGCGAAATGACTCAATTGTATAGTACTGAAATAACTTTAATATAACTAAAATTAAATAACTCACCTCTGATTTTCTCCGATTACCAAATAATAAAAATAACACGTGTTTCTCATTCAACTGCCTCATTCACACTGAACAACAATATGGAGGACCCCTTAAGCTTTAAAGTAGGTATTAGTAGTAAACCAAAGAGGGCGCGAGTTTAAAAGCTGATATTTATGCAGTAGTGGCTAAGAAACTAGGGTGCGTCATCTTAAACGCTGCGTCATCTTCGACGTCCCTCCCCTACCTTCTTCTTTTTTTTATTCATATATATATATTAAGTCACTCACAAGATAGGCCACTTTTGGTCTAGCCAAAATCAAGTAGGCATCACATAAAATGTAACTTCTGTCATTCTGACGATGATATGTCAATCGAAATAATTATCAATAAGTATCTTAGAATGTTCATAATTTATTCATTAAATAGTAGAATTAACTAGAAACAGTTAGTTTCATTTATAAGAGTAATATAAATTGATCTGCTTTCCATTGATGTTTGTTAAATAATATTAAGTCATAAGGTCATATTGCCAAAGAGATCGAAATTTATTACACTGGTGGAAAAGAGCTGTTTTCAAGAGGACTAACGGAGTTATGGGTTTTCATAACAAAGTTCTCACTCTCATTCTCTCCTTATTTGAGTAGTTAGAGTAAAAATTGTAGTATCAAATATACACATAATTTTATGTTGGGTTAATTTTGTGAAATTTAGCTTCTTAATTTTTTTATCAATTACGCCGTCTAGCGGTAGACATACAAACTTAAAAATAATTTCCAGATTTTTCTCGACTTTTTTTCTCGCAGCAACGGTTACTGATATTTGACCGAGAGGCATTCTTATTGAGACACCAGGTATTTTTCCAAACAAACTGATAATTGAATTTTTGTTCAGTTGTGAACGTTTTCTCAACTATGACCATTAAATTTTTTCGCATCTCAGTAGTACTACATTTCGCCTCTTGTGTCCCACAATTTTCTAGACATATGTCATAACTCTAAAATAACTAAAGTCAACTGTCACACGACCCTCGTTTACATTTAATATTGACATGACGTCATAGCTGCACCGATGACGTCACTGATGCTATGGGGAACTCGCCATTTTGTTAAAACTGTCAAATTGCTGCTTACCAATTTTTCTCGTCATTTTAGAAGTGGCCTTTTTAAAAAGTTGTACTCTGAAAGTACACACTATATTAATCTATTAAGCTACGTATTGGTGACCTTGGACATTAAAATACCATGTATATAATCTCTTATGGCTTGTAATTCTCTGTCGAAAGTTTTGACAAAACCAAAAATAAAAAAAATATAACAAATCGTGAATACCTAAAAATATGGCATACTTTGGAATATATGCCTACAATTTCAAAAAAACACTGTATGAAGTTCTGAAAAATCTAAATCCTTGTTTGTCTCTGTCCAACATACTAAAAATAAAAAGTATGGATACCAATAGAATTAATCTTTAAGATCTTTATTCTTTAATTTAAGTTGAAAGTTGCAGCATGCCAAGAGTAATTTTATAGAAAATACACTCACTGGAATTAACAGAATCATAGTAAAATTATCAATAAAAATAAATACACTTTCGACTTTTAAAGTCTTTAGAGAATAATGTTATTGTGAATAGAAATATTTTCCGCAACAGCAGCTGCTTTTAAGTTCGTTCCAACTGGTTTTTGTATTTTTATTTTATTTTAAAAATCCGTATTACCCACATAGAAATAAAACGAAAAATAAAATGTGTTTGAAGTTGAACGTATAAAATAAAGGACATATTAATTCAATTGCCTCGTATCATGTTTGACTCTTGACAGATAGGAATTATTAATTAACTGACTGCATCATATAGAAGACCCATGAAATTCTAAAATGGTTTCCACTTCAGTAAAAACCGATTTAAAATACCATCAGATATAGATCTATTCTATATAATGTTTCGAATTGATATGGGAACTACCATAAACGCTCTATCTCTTTAAATGCCAGACAACTGTTTGTTTGGACTTGTTTGTAATGAATTTAGCATTTCTTGAAAAATGAGTTTATTCCAGAGATGCTGGAAATACACTAAGAAAAGTTTAAACCAGTGACTGAGAGGTTTCCTTCTGACTTCTTACTCATGTCCCTTTCTTTTAAAGGTATTTTACGATCCAATATAAGGAGATGAAATAACAGAAAAACCAGCAAAGAGAGGCTGAAACATCATTTTGGGGGCCGGAACCCTTTGGTATGCCTGAAAAATAGAAGAGCCCAACTAAAAAAAATGCAATTAAATGTAGATCTCAATTAGCGGCTTTTTAGGTCCTTTTTAGGTGTAGTCGACGATTTTCGAGAATTTAACAAAAAACCAAGGGTTTGCTAGATTTTCAAAATCTGACTGGCACAAGATACTTTGTAGAAACTATCCGGAAATGGAAAAAATTTTGCCACGCGGTTGCCTTGGTAACAAAAAGAGACCATTCGAGATAATGTGATTTTAACTTTTAGGAAGTGAAATATCAAAATTACTGCAATTTCAGAGAAAAACACACTGAATATATTGGCATGCAATAAACTATAATAATTAAAGTGTGATAATTTTGTTTTCTTCAATGCTGGGCTTGCTAATTTTGAAGTATCTAGCAGTAAAACATTTCGACGAGTTTCATTGTCTTGAATCAAATGAAACTTACTTAATTAAAGCAACAAAATTTTTTTAGCTCAAAAATATTTTAACTTAAATTAAGAAGATGGATCTCTTCGAAATGATTTTATTGATTCAAAAATTTCTCTCTTTTATGTAGTATCTAGCGGTAGAGCTAAAAATTTAAAATCAACGAACCAAATGCAATTTAAGTGAATATCAAGTGCAAGAGATATTTGACGGAATATTTATTTGGGAAGCATTTACAAGTAGAGTCTGCGATTAATCGTATCAATTTAACAATTAGGCTTGATGGTAATTAATTGTTATTTTATACAAGTAACAAAACTGATGCTGTAAGTTTAAATTTTTTTTCTTCAATGCTGGGTCTGCTAAGCTAACTTTGATCTATAGCTACACCTTTTTGTTTTCATTCTTGAGTCCGCTAGCCTTGAATTTTCTAGTTAGAAAACTTGGATGATAGTGACATTTGGGTTCCAGACTCCGGACGCAACTCAAGAATCTTCTGACTGATGAATATATTTCAATCTGAATTGCAAATGCTGGACGAACGTTTTACAACTAATTTTTGTAGTAAATTCTCTCTGTATTTTTCAGTGGTAATTGTCGCGGACACTGAAACCATTGTATAAAGATAGGCCTATCTTTATACAATGCTGAAACTACCCGTTTTAGCTTACTGCGACGGTTCGAAAATAAAAGGCCGTATTTAGATTTTTTGGAAACAGTCTTTAATACTACCTTCTTTTAAACGAGTTTCGACAATTTATATATACAAAACTATACAAAATACTTAGACATGAAATAAACAAATAGAGTTTAATAGTACTTGATTAATAATTAAGGAGCGAGAGGACCGAACTTTTCGTAAAACACGAACGGTAAAAATACCTCTATTCATTTCGAAATTCTTAGCGATACTAACATAATTGAACGAAAACCTCAAAAACATCTATATACAAATAGAAATCCACAAAATAATAAAATGTACACTGCCAGCCTCTCGGTAAATGGACCTGAGTGGCGTCATGAATATCGATAAGAATAAGGGCTTCAACGCTGACACATGTATTGCAGGCCCCACAATCTTTCTTAGAAATATTCTATAAATTAAGTGAACTGCTTTTTATTCGCATACAGGGTGTACATAAATTACATAAAATAATTAACTGGTTCTAACATCCTCCCACCTGAGGCCCGTTCCAGATACTAACGAAAGGGACTCACGTGAAAAGTCAGAGCTAGTTCAATGAAACAGTTACAAACAAACCAAACTAGAAAAAAAATAGATACATTATAGATAAATTGTTATTTTTTAATCCAAATTCGGAAATCTCTTAGGCGATTTTATTTTTCGCCCACTTCACGTCACTACAACTTTCTCGTCGGATACTCTACTTTTTATCACTCCCGGTACCGCGGAACTTTTCTCCGATGGCACTATCGCACTCTCACCTCCACTCGTTGCACCCAGTTTCGGCTTGTTCTGTTCTCGAACGGCTGATCCAATTATGGCTGGGTCAATAATTTCCGCCTCAAAACATTCCAACGAAAAAATAAGTTGTATCGGGCGTAGATACTGCCCCCTGCCTGTTGTTTCCTTGACAAGGCGAACTTTTTTGTCTTTTCCCGGAATTAGTTCGGTGACTCACCCCATTGGCCAATCTAATCGCTTGCTCTGGTCATTTCCTATGAAAACAACTTCTCCCACCGTTATCTGCCAAATATTCCACACGTATCTCACACTCTTAACTTTTTTTTCCTACGATCACTACTGAAAGTAGGCTTTTGCACACTCAAATCTAACCGCAAAGTTGATGTTTTCCGCGAGCTGTCATAATTTGACATTATTGGCGCTCTTAAGCAGAAAGTAACTTTGGCGCACGCCTAATTTTATTTATAGATAAAAGAGAGCTAGTAGATATTTTAATATAAACTGTAGAATAAATAAATATTTTAGTTGATTTTCTAATATGTTAAAGCATCCAACAGTATTTTCCGTAATAATATAATGAGAAATAGGGAAATCTAAAAGATATCTGACATTAAAGTAATAAATATCTGACATTAATGTGATAAGTGTTGCCTACGTACATAGGTACACGAAACTGCTAAGAACAAACAATGGCAATAGGTAGGCAACACAACATACTTGCAATCACCAGAAAGATTTGACATTTTCTAACCTTTCAGAGACATCTACCTCAGGCATAAACATAAAAAATTGCCAAAATTGTATCTTTAATTTTAATTTAGTTAATAAGTAAAAGGTATGTTTGTTTATTATCGTTCTGTATTCCGTTCAAATAAAATTTAAAAAAGTTGTAATTTATTTAATGAACTATAATATTTTCCTACAACCATAAAATCATAAATCTTTAAATCATAAAGTCTATTGTCATAAGTAGGCAACACAACATACACAATTAATCTTTTGTCTTCGAATAGTAGGCTTAATATGTCAAATAAACTTCCAATATTGTGATGAAAGTAACACGTTTTTAATAAAAAATTAATTTTATTTTGGTGTGATCGTAGAAAAAATCTTGTGTGTATTTCGAGCAGAAAGTCCTTTGGTAGTCTCGACAGATTGCCGCGCTCCGCTGACGCGTCGCGCGGCAACTTTCTGTCTCGACTGCCAAAGTACTACTTTCTGCTCTTGATACACAAATAGCTATTCTGCACCATTTTCCTACTGAAGGTTTTTCTGTCAATTGTATCCAGGTCAGGCACACCACTTTCGTTCAGGTCTCGTAGAAACATCGCTGGGGTCAATGGAATTAGTTCGTTGGAATCACTTGATGTGAAAGTGATAGGCCGCGAATTTATAATGGATTCGCAATCACAAATCAGCGCAGACAAGTCTTCGTCATTGAGAGAAGCACGTACCACCACAAACCCGTTGGCGGGTTAAAACGCCACGTAATGCGTTCCACTGTACTGTACTCGGAAATTTTATCAAAGTCTAAACGAGTAAACCCGTTTTTGGTTGCGTCAAAATTTGTCCCGTTGTCACTATAAATAGTTTTTGGTCGGCCGCGTCTGGCAATAAAACGTCGCAACGCTTGAATGAAACGATTACTTCAAATGGCGCAGCATCGCGAACACGATCCAAAGTAAAGAGGGAGCATTTGCACCAAACGGTTTGTATTTGTGTTTTCTGCAGACGACACACTTTGATATTAATATTATAAATGAAACTAACTGTTTCTAATTAATTCCACTATTTAATTACAAAATTTATGAAAATTATTAAAGGATATTGATAATTATTTCGATATTGACATATCATCGTCAGAATGACAGAAGTTACATTTTATGTGATACCTACTTGATGTTTAATATTTTGGCTAGACCAAATAGTAAGTGACCTATCTTGTGATTGACTTAATATATATGGATAGAAAAAAGAAGAAGATATGATTTTACCAATATTAAAGCTTAGGTATTATTAGCCCTATGGGGATATCCTGGATATCTTTTTCCCATTTAAGATCAGTATAACTGTGCAATGATATAGGAAACCAAGGAAAACTATATCTGCTGATCTTTACAATTGTTACTTAAGAAGACAATTTATTAGTGGAGAGCTCCCTAGATTTATCTGTTCATTGACAACTTCATATTGTGGGTCTCTTAAGTGTCTTCTTATTTCTAGTTCTTCAAGGAAATCTAGTTCTTGTTTCTTATCACAAATATGCAATACTTCTAGTTCTGTGTTAGGTGTTAATGAATGTTTTGTGTCAAGAAGGTGTTTTGCGTAATGTGATTTATCTGGCTGTTTTAATCTGTATGCTCGTGAGTGTTCATTGTATCGAAACCAATTAGACCTGTAGTTTCTTACGTTAATACTCCTAACAATAAGTTAGCTAAAAAACTAAACAATATACTTAATAGCTATGGAGGTATATCTAAATACTCAATTGAAAATTCAATAGAACTAATCAAAAAATTAAAAACATACAAATTACAAGATAACTCTAAACTTATTTCATTTGATGTTACCAATATGTTCTCTAAAATTCCTCCTAAAGAATGCATAACACTTGTTAAAAAATTACTAGAGGATAAAAATATCAATCCAGGAATAATATCAGATATACTTAATTTGTTTGATGTATGTATTAATCAGAATTATTTTACTTTTGATAATAAGGTATATATTCAAAATGAAGGTTTACCAATGGGAAGCCCCATATCACCAATTTTAGCAAACATTTTTATGGACAGTTTAGAAAGAAAAATCTTTGAATGTAACATTTCAAAAAATATATTATTTTGGTATAGATATGTAGATGACATATTAGCTTGTTTTGTAGGTAGTGAACGACAATTAGATATATTGTTCAATCATATTAATAATTTACATCCAAAAATTAAATTTACATTAGAAGTTGAAGAAAATAACTCAATCAATTTTCTTGATATTAAAATTCAAAGAGTCAATAATATACTTGATTTTTCAATTTACAGAAAACCAACACATACTGATGTGACTATACCATATAGTTCCAATCATCCCATGTCACATAAATTAGCAGCATATAATTTAATGATACATAGAGCATTTTCAGTTCCTATTAACAAATATAATTTTGATAGAGAAATTAATATAATTAAACAAATAGCCACATCCAACGGTTATCCATTACATATAATAAATAAATTAATTAATAAAAAAGAGGAAAAAGTGGCATTACAATTAATATTTCCTGAAAAAACTAGGGAAATACAAAATTACAAAACCATCACATATGCTGGTAATATTTCTAATAATATTTCAAAGATAATATCTTGTTCAACAAATACAGCAATTTCTTTTAAAACAGAAAACAATGTGAGTGAAAAATTGTTAAATGTAAAAACAACAATACCCCCATTAAAAAAGTCTGGAATATATAAACTTAAATGTCCAGAATGTAATGCTCTCTATATTGGTCAAACAATTCGAAATTTTGAAATTAGATACAATGAACACTCACGAGCATACAGATTAAAACAGCCAGATAAATCACATTACGCAAAACACCTTCTTGACACAAAACATTCATTAACACCTAACACAGAACTAGAAGTACTGCATATTTGTGATAAGAAACAAGAACTAGATTTCCTTGAAGAACTAGAAATAAGAAGACACTTAAGAGACCCACAATATGAAGTTGTCAATGAACAGATAAATCTAGGGAGCTCTCCACTAATAAATTGTCTTCTTAAGTAACAATTGTAAAGATCAGCAGATATAGTTTTCTTTGGTTTCCTATATCATTGCACAGTTATACTGATCTTAAATGGGAAAAAGATATCCAGGATATCCCCATAGGGCTAATAATACCTAAGCTTTAATATTTGTAAAATCATATCTTCTTCTTTTTTCTATTCATATATATTAAGTCAATCACAAGATAGGTCACTTACTATTTGGTCTAGCCAAAATATTAAACATCAAGTAGGTATCACATAAAATGTAACTTCTGTCATTCTGACGATGATATGTCAATATCGAAATAATTATCAATATCCTTTAATAATTTTCATAAATTTTGTAATTAAATAGTGGAATTAATTAGAAACAGTTAGTTTCATTTATAATATTAATATGAGTAGATTCCACAAAGTAAGGGTCCAAACAGTAAATTCACTTTGATATTATTGACTTTATTGCGCGACGACCGCCCAATATCCAAAATTGTTCTCGTAATACACTCATTATTCCTTCAACACCAATATGACATGAATTGACATGTTCATGAAATACTAGCTGGCTCATTAAGGGATGCTTAGCAGGCAGTACTATGGGATATCGAAAACATTCCACATCGTTTCTATAGATCTCAGTCGAAGGACGTCGTTTTCATCTTTAAATACATCTAAAGAAAATAAATGTTCATTTTTCTCTTCGGTAAAGGTTTCGCGTTGCACCAGCTTTAACGCTAACTCTTCAGCTTTGCCAAATTCCTCGGAAGTTAACGGACCCTGACGTTTATTTTTCTTATTTCTGGAGTTGTACAGAAAACGGAGAATCCAGGCCAACATGCATATAGATTTTGAATACTTGGAAAAATATGCCAATCTTCCATGGTAATTATTTCTCTGTTATTAATAATTAAAGTCGCGATTAGTTTTTTCTTCCTTTCTTGACCAATTTCTGCCTTAATCAAAATCAGGTCATCTTTTAGCCAGGACGAAATTTCTTCCTAAAGCCAGCTAGGCCCCTCCCACCATTTTGATTCCAATAATTTTTTGGAGAAGTCGCTTTTCTAATTTCTTCTATCCTGATCCAGACAAATGTAGCCCATTTCTCTTTATTTCGTATCCAAAATAAAACACTGGAAGAATCTGTCCAAAAGAAAGCTTGAGCATTAAAATGCATGTTTTTCCTCACGTTGGCAAACAGTCGAACACCAATAACAGCGGCCATCAATTCGAGCCTGGGTATCGATAGTTTTTTCAAGGGTGCCACCCTGGATTTGGCTGCCAATAAGCAAATAAACACACTTCCATCTTGTCGCATGTCTCTTAAAAACACGAATGCCTCTTCACTTGCATCGCAGAACGTATGGAGAGTCCAGTGCTCGGCCTCGCTTGGACCGGCACATATCCATCTGGGAACTTTTATTGCAGCCATATATGGCAACTCTAAGCCATGCGCGATTACCCATATCCTCATCAATGGGAGTGTCCCAAACTATCGATTTTTTCCATGTCTGGTGGAGCAAAAGCTTCGGTAATAATGTAGCAGGACAAGTGAAACCAGTCGGACCCAAAAGTCTCTGAGCCAATGACAACATTAATCTCTTAGTAACCAGGATATCTAGAAAGTTATTAGGTAGGTCACTATCTATGTTAATACTAATGGTGTCTTTGATAGTGTTCCATGTCATACCAAATACCGGAGTTCCCACATACCCTTCTTCCTGTTGAACTTGATGCGTATACTCCCATCCTCTCAAATTGAATTTGCCATCTGCCATTAGCAAGGATGACTCTTGAATAAACTGTTGCCTTGCACCTTCATCTGCAACACTTGTTAGACAGTTATCGACGTAGAAGCTGCCTGAAAGCTTTGGATGATTTCTTCAGAATACGCCAAGAGTCACGTATTTGCAGCATTTGGTCTAGCTGATACTTCCTAACACGAATGGACTACTGTTTATACAAAACACCACTCGCCTATGTCGCCTATGTCTTCTGCTTTCTATTCGCATACAAATTACATAAAATAATAAACTGGCTCTAACAGTAATGAATTACTTGCAATTTGGTCAGTGGTCTCTTCATTTTTCAATCAGCTTTCAAAAGTGATTCCACACCGATAAAAAAATTATTTTCATGAAAGAGAGAAATTTTTGAATCAATAAAATCATTTCGAAGAGATCCATAGTCTTAATTTAATTTAAAATATTTTTGAACTGAGAAATTTTTGTTGATTTACGTAAGTTTCGTTGGATTCAAAACAATAAAACTCGTCAAAGTGTTTTACCGCTAGATACTTCAAAGTTAGCAACCCCTGGAGAAAACAAAATTATCACAGCTTAATTATTATTATTGTTTATTGCACGCCAATATATTTTTTATATATTTCCGAAAAGTTTCTTAGATAACTTAATAAGCACTTAATTTCTACGGTTTTACGATGTAACAAAAGTTAGACTTTGATCGAAGGCCTTGGTTTTTTGTTAATTTCTCGAAAATCGTGCCTGCGCCTAATTTATCATTTGCGTACCTAAAAATGTGAACTAAATTTCATTGCGTTGTTTTGAGTTAGGCTCGCCTATTTTTCATGGCTCCCTTTGGCGGTATCAGCTCTAATTTAATATTGGAAGAAATAAGCAGCCCCGAAAAGAAGAGATGTCCTGACCATTCTAGTAGTGCTAAGACAATAAAAAATATAGAGGTGATGAGGCTGAAATGCACAATTTATCACAAATTGGAAACTTGTTATAGAGGCAAAGTGCATTTATCAATATAAAATTCGCCTAAGCGCTTTCGCCGGTTAAGGCATCATAATAGGCTTCGTCCCAAAAAGTGAAAATAAAGAATGTCATCTCTAATATTGTTGTTACCACATTGTTTATATTGATTTTTAATTCACATACACATTAAAAATAGTCTAAAATTTTACATTAAAAAAATTTTTTTAATGGTGTCACATTTTTTGTTATGAAGGACGTTGTTCAAGTCATTCTTGATTTTCCCTTTTTGGGACGAAGCCTCTGATGATGCCTCAACCGGCGAAAGGGCTTGGGTGAATTTTATATTGATAAATGCACTTTGCCTTCATGACAAGTTTCCAGTTTGTAATCGAACAAATGAATTCCTAAGCCAGAGTAAGACTGCACTAGGAGTTATGAGTTATGACAGGTGCCCTAATAGGACACTGTCGCCTGAATGGTCACCTCAAAAAGTTCAAACTATAGTGAAGCAAGAGGCCTAGATTCTTTTGAATGGAAGAAGAAACCTTCATTCACATCCTAGGGCACAACACCCATGATACTACTGGATAGAAGAAGGACAGTTACATAAACTGAAGCCTGTGGTTATCCTTAAATTCCTTCGGGAAATAGGTCCAAAGGAACTACTCTGAGACTTTCCTCGGGAACTAAATTCCAAAAGGGGACACAATAGATCTTTTAGGTTTCAGTGAGAGTCACCTCAGTATACGTACATACGATCCAAGGACAGAAATTTGGATTTTTGGAAAACAAATGTTTGCATAGAGTATACTTTTTTTCATCTATTTACTGAAAGAACGGTCATCTTATTAGCTCGGTTTTTCTTATAGGCACGAATATTACTCAACGTTTATCATCTGAATAATGCTCAGATGTGACGGTACGCGTAGTTCTTATCTTAAAACGGGAGCTGTGTAGTGCATAATGCTTCGCCAATGAGTAACAAAAGCCTCGTAGTCGATCAGGACCCGTATCTTTGAACGTTCGACCAAATGCTATTTCATGTGATGGGAGTGGATTTGTTATGTTCGAGCAGTATCTTCGAAACCTCGAGTGTTCGACTTGCAAACGAATGAATTTATCAATCGTATGAGTCCCACAAGGGAGTATGCGAATAGAGTATTGCGCAGAAGGTATGAAAAACAAATAAACATAACCTGTGGCTGTTGTGTGTAGATCATAGCATTATAACTGAGTTTTTCAATAATACTACTGAACAAAAATGAACGCAGATGAAGCTGTTATGCATCAAATAATTGATGACTTGCAAGATGCTGAAGAAATGGCGGAATATACGATAAGAAGGTTTTCTGATAGAAAAGATCCTTTTATATTAAAAAATAATAATAATCTTTATTCAGCTCAAGTTATACACATATATACAATACATACAGCTCTTGTTGTACAATATTATTTAAGGAAGAATAATGTAATACGTATACGACCTGGTAGCCTATTTATGACCTCTCGGTTGCGCATAGGCTGCTGAATTACTTATTTTTACTAAAAGTGATTTAATTATATAATTTATTAAATTGATTCTCCAAAATACACAAAACAATATTTTACTTAATTTATAAACAATAGTAGGATAACAATTACATATACATACACATACACACATATATACATATACACATACATACATATACACATATATACACATACATATATATACATATATATACACATATACATACACACACGTACATATACATACATACATATACCTACATACACACATACTTACATACATACACATAGATATATACACATAGTATAAGAAAACCATTGAATTACGTACTTCTAAATTTATCGGCAAATGATCGGCAATTCTTGGAATTATATAGGGTGGATAAAGAAACCGCCCGTGAAATCATACATTTGTTGGATCCATTTTTAGAAAACCCTTCCAGATCATCTGCACTTAGTAAGGAGACAAAAGTGCTTGTTGCCTTAAACTTCTACAGCCATGAAAGCTATCAACTAATCACAGGAAAAAATTTGTACTCTGTGAGTAAGTGTATAGCAGAAGTTTCTCAAGCTTTTAATAATCCCCAAGTGCTTCGTCAATAAAGAAGAATTGGGAGAAACCAGAGCTCGTTTCACCAATACATATGGTTTCCCAGGAATAGTTGGTGTGATTGACTGTACTCACATTGCAATAGTGGCTCCTCAAGAGGAAGAACACATATATGTTAATAGAAAAAACTATCATTCAATAAATGTACAGTTGATTTGTGATGAGAGCTTAAAAATTATGCAAATTGATGCTCGATGTATAGAACGTATCCAAATGAACTCTTTTTTTAAATTGGTGATTCAGGATACCCTCTACGACCATGGCTTATTACTCTACGACCATGGCTCATTACACCTTTGAAAAATCCTATGGAGGGTACTTCAGAGCACATATTTAATATTGTGTTCAAATCTATACGATCATATGTGGAAAGATCTAATGGTGTGTTGAAGAACAGATTCAGATGTCTACTGAAAGACAGAACATTACATTATAGTCCAGAGAGGACGAATAAGATTATAAATGCCTGTGCTGTTCTTCATAACATTTGTATCTCCAATAATGTACCCCAACACGAAGATGAAGACAGATATAATGTAGAATATGAAGATAATAATAACAGAGATGTTGAAAATAATCTTGTGGGTAAAGCAAATCCTGATCTTACTGCTGGAAGATTGAGGCGAGCTAATTTAATAGCAAGATTTGGCAATCGATAAAATATATATAATATAATATTTTATCGATTGCCAAATCTTGCTATTAAATCAGCTCGCCTCAATCTTCCAGCAGTAAGATCAGGATTTGCTTTACCCACAAGATTATTATATATACATATACATATATATATATATATATAATAGGATCATGATTAAGTGACAAGTCATGGTATTATTAATCAAGACTGTCTTCTAAGTTATTAAGTTAGTCACAACAACTCTGTTATTACTCAATCTTAAAAAATATTAAAAAATGTCACTTGAGTTTTGACATTCCACATCAAAATAGTGCCTTCAATGTATTATATGAAATTTCTTACATACAAAGAATGTTTTACTTGCTGAATAAGAAGTTTAGTTTTGTAAATTATTGACTCACTTTACACGTAAGTTTTTAAAAAATTATTCTACAAAAGATATACCTACCAAAAAAATGTTCATATTTCAGCCTTGAAAAAGAAAATAAAAATTTTCGAAACGTTGGGTAGTAAATAAGAGTTTAATTCAGCCCTCCTTACGACGGAATCCCTAAAATATATAAAACCTATTGAATTATCTACCGTCAAGAATTCCCTTTTGTTTATATATATATATATATATATATCTATCATACCACTGTTTACAGAAAACAGTGACTATAGACTATTTATCACATTTACATTGCTTAGATTTAGCAATGTCACTCAAACTACATGCAATGATATTGACTTGAAGCAGCAATTCCCTCAACACTTCCAATTTTTCTTTATAATACTGTTGTTTGATTCTAACTTTTTCCTTTGTCAATTTATAAAAATTTTGAGAAATTCTCAAAGAATTTTCCAACCGTGTTGTTTTTGTAACACATATCAGTTGAATAGAGATGGTCGTTTGTTATGGGTTACTCCTAAAGTACCTACTATCAGACTTGGATCTTGTAGTACAGAATAATCCATTACTATTTCCGGTTCTGTTGCAATATCATCTATTTCAAAAATTTCAGGACATTCGGGATTTTCATGAACACTTGTTTCAAATGGAGTTTCATCATTGTTTTCAAAATTCTGTAAGCATAGAAGTTCTCAGAACATCATAAACAAATTGCCATAATGCAGTAATTCTACTTACAAAATCAATTGGCATCTCATGTGTCCCTTCAATACCATCTGTTAATGATGGAGAGATTAGGTCAGTGAACTTTTCATAGTCATCTGATGTGGAAAAAGATGGCCCACCTCCTGTACTTCGAATGTGCTTCTTTTTCTGTGCTACATAAGCTTTTCCCTTGTTTTTCAGGTCTACCAACGATTGCAAATTTTTTGGTTCAATAATTTTACAACTTTAAAGAATATATTTACTTTCCTCCATTGGTCCCACTTCTTACGTGCACCCCCAGGTACCGCATTTAGTGTTTCTGAAATTTGAACCCATTTTTTTCTGGCATCAGCTTTTGTGAATTGGTTAGTGAATTTACCTGTTCTCAAGGAATCATTTTCTCTGATTAATTCCAATAGAATGACTTTTTGGGCATCATTCAACTTCATTGCCATTACGTAAAAGAATGAAATTACAAAACACACAATGAAAATAAACACAAACTACACGTAATCTTCTTCCTCTCCTACAGTACACATCACCTAAAAAATGACACATAAGATCATAGACATAAGATCTTCAAAATTGTTCGCCAGTTTGTTTGGAAGATATTGCTTATTGAACTTTCGAGTAACGTTCGATTCGGGTGAATCATTCGTACGAACAAAATCCATTCGACGTTCTCGCGAACAGTCGAACGTTCTAAGATACGGGTCTAGAGCGTGCGTTAGCTCGGGTGTCACGAGAAAATGTCGCCGACAATCGGTCGCGCATATAATTGGGCTCGTAGCAAAAGGTCGCCGGCGAAAAAAGATCTCCGACGAAAAAAGATCGCATACAATTGATCGCGCGAGAAAATGTCGCGTGAAAAATATACATATGTAATAGTTTGATATGCAAACATTAACCCAATTTGTATGCTACAAGTGTTTAAAACTGTAAAATCTAACACTTTGTAACATTTGTGTTCCAAATTTCATGTAACTTCCCCTCACACTTTATCCAGGCTTAGGAATGGCATTTTATCAATGGCGTGTTTGAAATTTTGTTTGTTTGTTTGTTTTTTTTATTTCTTCTTACTGGTTTTTGGTTTGTTTTTTTATTTTATTTTTACTGGTTTTTTGGTTTTTTTTTATTCAATTTTTAACTTTTTGTACTTGAGTATTTCTGTAATGATAAAGTTTTTAATAATTTGTATGTTATAGTTGTAGTTGGAAATTATGGGCAATTCCTCTTAAATATTCAAAATTTGTCCGATTGCCATATTGTTGTTGGCAGATCGTTTTGATTCGTTGCACCGTATCTTTATAAGTTTTTTTACGAGGCTTTTGGTTTCCAGCTATATACTGCTCAATATTCAACTGATTCAAGCTTTATTCTTTCTTCAATCCATTGATAAATTTCCATAAATTTGGATTTGCTCCATTCAATTCTGAGGAGAAGCTATTGTGCCATCCTTCGACAGAATTATTTTTACGTGGCAGATCTTCGTCTATAAACTGGAGGCAATACTTCTTTGGTGTCGTCGATCTATACGGCCTATCCATACATCCTCAAAATAATTTATTAACGGCACTAGTAAATTCTCATTTTGAGGATAAAATTCGCTGTCCAATAACTCTTCGAATGTTGCAACAACATTTTCTTCGGGTAAGAAGGCCAGAGCAGCCAATTGTCGTAAATGAAGAGCAAAATTTGTGTTTTCGGTATATATTTATTGCAATCCTGTTCCTTGCATGTTTCTCCACAAACATTGCGTGAAATGAACCAAGCAGCTACGGATTCTAACTTCCGGAAACGCTTCTTGTATAGCATTGATTGCTGCTCTTTCAAAATCCTCCATCATCGTGGTGGGTCCTAAAACTGGTCGTAACGTTTTCAAAGTCTGGAAGAGTCGAGTGTATGTTCCCTGAGTTTTATTGGGAAGAAGAGCAAAAACAGACTGTGTTATGTTGCTATTCTGTACGCCATGGATTGTATACAACTGACCAAACAATAGAGGAGCACATTTAAATATCCCATCAGCATACCAATGGTCAGAGCCCTGCATACAAGTTAAATTTCTTTCGGTGGAAAATATTAAAATCCTTTGTTCATTCGGACCACTTACAAATATCAGAAATGGTTGGCCATTGCTATTTCTGGTATATTCTTCAGGAATAATAAGCTCGGTTAAATTTCTAGGTTTTGCCGGAATAGCTTCTATTAGTTGCTGTATGATGACATGGAAGGTAACTGCCCAGCTGCAGCCACAGAAATTTCTTGTGAAACAGTTGCTATTATACCTTGTGTTGCAAGTTCAACTTTTTCTATTCTATTACAAGTTCCCTTTGCTTCTATAATGGATGCATCTGCAACATGATTGTGACTTTTACTTTTTACCACTCCATCTCCCTCCGCGTGAACTCTTCCGGTGCATTTATATTTATTGTATTTAGCAAACTTCCAAATTGTCTTTTCACCACTTGTTTTTTTCCTTTTGAGCGAGAGAGAGAGAGGTCTGGTTTGCTGGCAATAATTTTCAAGTTCTCTACTCCACCGCAAGAGGGCGTAGTTCACAATAATAACACAAGATAGAGAAAAAAGTACTGGTGCAAACTTACGTAAAATGATCTAATGATTACGAATATTTAGATTTTGTGGTACTATAACGGTACATTTATTACAGAAAAATAATGTTTTTGTGCTATTATTGTGAACTACTCCTCTAGCAGTGGAGTAGAAAAGCTGAAAATAATTTCCAGCAGTTTCTCGCATGCGAGTTTGTCATACAGATTTTTTTCTCTAAGCTGTAGCTGTAGTTTCTGAGATACAGCGGGTTACATCTCTTAATCAGACACCCGGTCCATTGATAATGAACAAATCGTTTTAAATGTTACTTATTGTTTCTAGGCGCTAATTTAAACGAAATGAAAGTATCGCTTTTTGCTTGACTATGTGCGGTCAAGTTAATTTAGTAGTTGTAGGGAACTGGATCATTATCAATTACTCCTGTTTTCAAGTCCCACGTTCGCACTGGCTTACCTTTGTCTATATAAGATGATAAAGTATTGAATACATGGACGAAATTGAAAGTTTGTATCCTATTTTCTTGTCTAATATTCTATGTTTGTTTTGTTTGATATGATGATGTTAGAACGCCAGTAATATCAAAAGCTATTTGTATAATTTTTTTAACAAAAATTAAACGAATAATAAGTGTGAAAAAAACGAATACAATAAAACATTCTTACTTTCTAAATAATAGAATTTTAATGATTATTTTGTATCTCAACCATAAAAATGATTGGGCAACAAAAAATTCTGTACGACGATGCTCCTGTTCCTTTCGGCCGTGTTCATTCGAGTACGATGAACTTCGCGCGCAGTCAGCGTTATAATTTTCGAAATACGTAATGTTTTTACTCTTTCCGATGTTTTATTTCTGACACTAAGTGGCTGTGCTGAGTTTTTGCATTACCCTCGGAATCATCGTAACCTGCGATTTGGAAGCGGTAGACATTATTGTTTTTGTTTCTTGTCCGTAAAACGTATTGAGATTGTGATAAATTTCAACCAGATTCGGTATAACTTGGGCAAGTTTTTAAGCTTCCTGATTTATAATTTTTTAACGGTATTTTTATGTTTGAATTTCAAAAGTTTTTATTGTCCGTATCAACCATACGACATAAATAATCGCTTTCACGACGAGCTTAAACTATCTACATATTGGAGACTACTCACATGATTATACCGATTTAAGGTCGAAACACACTTATCAGCACCTCTTAGGAACAGCGACTGATCATCACCAGCAGATTTTATTTCTTATGTGAATTGAAATGTAAGCGCGTATACCTAACAACATCAGCACAGCACCCACAAGGCACGTCAACGCCTCAACCACAACACATTTCTCAGAGAGAATATTTTGCGGACGGCGTGCCAATACAATATCTCTGACAATATAAAGTAAAGCCTATAGTAGGGTATCGCGGCGGTGCTCATCCCGTGTCGATGCGTTAAGGGATCGTCGAGTTGATAAGTGTGTTTCGACCTTTAAACCGAAGGTTGAACGACAACTTTGTTATTTTAAATGCAACACCCTGTATATTATTAACTTTTCGTATTCTAAATTAAATTTTAATGTCACTTTGTGTAGGATACCCTATATCTAAAATGTATACTTATCGAGATATCATTTTTTTCAATAAAAAATATCTTGTTGGGTTCATTAATAGGACGATCAAGGTAATTGGTGACATATCGAGAACTTATTTTTCGGGTTCGTAAAAAAATTATGAAAAGTTCAAATTCAAAAATGTTGAATATTTTTATTATTTTGAATGAAACAACCATATTTTTCTTTTTGTTAATTATTTTGGGAAATTAACAAAAAGATTAATAAATAAGTACACCATAAGGAACATACAGAAGATAACCACATTTTTACCTAATTCCAAAGCCGAAGATAAGGACAGTTTAGTTCACTTCTGTGTGTTTGTGACTATGTGTGTATGTGTGGGGGGAGGGGAGAATGGCCTCAGACACAGTCTATTAGTCACAGAAAATTAAAAGTTAGTAAAAAGTAAAAATATTAATTTGACTGTCACAAAATAGCGATATAAAATTGCTGATGACTGATGTATCGTATATCTAAATAGATAATTTAGACTTCAAGAATTATTAAAGTTTCCTGTAAAATTGTCGTATTTAGTAAAGCGTGTTACCAATAGATGTCAAAGAATAAATATATTATTCAACGCTTTACAACAAAGTTTTGAAAAATATTTTTCAAAAACAGTGAGCGTTCAGCTTAAGAAGCAACAACTACTTACCGGACTATATGCCCCAAGAGACATTGAATTACATTTCTAAGTCAAACGGGGTCGGTATGATCTACAAGATTTAACCAACCATTCTGGTTTGTATTAAAAAGGGACAGCATAACTTGCAGACCCGTTTCGGAGTATTTGCGCCTCATCAGTACAGTTGTTGCTTCTTAAGATAGACGGTCACTGTTTTTGAAAAATATTTTTCAAAACTTTGTTGTAAAGCCTTGAATAATATATTTATTCTTCGATATCTATAATTTAGACTAATTTATGAAATCCACTATAGCATCAAGTGTGATGCCTTTTAGCCCAATATAATAATATAGCAATAATATTTAAATAAGAATTAAATTCTTCTGAAACTAATTTCAATAAATCATTGGAACGTTATATAAATATAAATATTACATAAATAAAGAGTAAGAAGGTCGACAGGTACGAAGTCAAGTTCAGAGCGTGAAATAAACATACACACAGTATTATTTAGTATTTACTTATGGTGAACTTGACTTGTCGTATAAATATACAAGCGACAACGCAGTAGGAATCAATATCATATTATAATTATAATCATAATTATTATTAGTATTAAGACATCAGTCAATAATCTATCTAAGATTGATTAATCATCAGTAATCAGTAATCCTTAATTATAAGTATGCTATACGGCTAGGTACTTATATATATAGTTAGTAATCTTAAGTAGTATAATGTATCGTAGCACAGTAGTTTGATAAATAGAACGTATCCCAGTAGCAGAAGTAGTCGTTTTATTCCCTTAAGATGACCCTCCGAGTGACCAGCAACACCACCAATTAAGAAGCCTATCCACACCTTTAAGCCGCCAACTTTACATTGGCGACCCAACCTCTACACAAGTACAGACCTATCAATGTTTGCCAAAAGAGTTGTTATCTTTGTGGGAAGAGGAAAACTGAAATCTATCAGAAACTTGTAAAGTTCAGCTGCTGTATTGTTTTGAATGCATTCAAAGAAAATATGATTCAGGTCTCCTAATAATACATTGTTACAGGAGCAAGCTGGAGAATAACAATACCTATTTTGAAAAGATGAGCCGGGAAACGACCATGATTCATTCTTAAACGTGATATGATGGAGGTATATTGTTTTCTATAATTAAAATTAGAAATATGAGGAAATATTGGTAAAGTAGGATGCAAAAGGAAATATTGACTATTAGATGTTTTAGCGAAGTCGGCGTAAGAATGCTCCCAATAGGGTACAAGCATAAATTTTGCTATTGGTGGGAATTGACGCTTTATCAGGTCCCCTAACACCTTGCATGCCTATTTCTTCAAAAAAATATAAACTTTACATTTAAAACGACTTCAAAAATCATAAAATTTGAAAGTCCGCCAAAACGCGCTTTACGTCATAAAGATGGCTGCCCCATCCATTGACGTCACTCCATTTGCTTACGTTCTTATTCGTGTATCACGTTTTTGTGACCTAATTTGTTTCTGAAAGCTTTAAAAATGGATAAAGCCGAAAAAAAAACTTTGTATTCCAAGTATTGCATTGTTCCAGAGTGTAAATCAACGTCTATTAAAACTCCAGACAAAATATTTGTTACTTTACCTGGTGGCGCAGGCAAAAATGCACTTAAGGAGAAGGGCATTGTGGTTGCAAGCTATGCGTCGAAACAAAGACGATATTTCGACAAATACTACTGCTTTTGTTTGTGAAGACCATTTTAATGTAAGTACCTACTTCTATGTTGGTAATTTTTCTTCTTAAATAGTTTGAGGTTATGTACCTATATGTCTAGGAATCAACCATAAAAACAAGTTTTCAGTTTGTGCTTTTACAAAACCTTCGCTAGCCATATCTTTACTCACAAAATATGAAAGAATCGTCACTGAACACTGAACTAGTGAATAAAATATTTTCTTCTAAAAGTTTTAAAATATCCTCGGAAATATCGAATATTTATGTCCACTTTCCACTTACCGTTGACTTTTAGAAATAAAAAAAGCACACACAAACACGTAATGGTCTCAAACAAACATATAAATGATATTTTTACGTCGATGAAGCAATTAATAGTTAATTAAAATACAATATAAACACAAAACTACACAGAACCTAATGCAATACCGGCCATATTGACAAAAGCAAACAAATGGTATGACATCACACGTATCATCGGTAGCGTTCGGAAATCCTCGGGTGGTGATCGGAAAATGCATTAAAATTTGAATTTTATTTTAAAATTTGGAAATAATTTCCAATGGAAACTGGTTTATTTCCTATTATTAGTTATTTTTGATATCAACTTTACTATTACAAATTAATATCTCAGCAAAATATGAAATATGCGTGTACTCTATTGGTTCTAATATGTTTCTTATAATCATTTAAAAGGTCTGAGACAACAAGCTTTGTATAAGTCGTCATTTTGCAGGCTCTCTTGGCTTTCAAGTCACCGTACTCATTTCCTTCCAAACTACAGTGCCCTTTTATCCAAATAATAGTATATTACATACCAAGGCCAGAAAGTTCGATTTCCTGGCGTATGTGATATGATCATGAGCATATCACATAATTTTATTATGTTATTCAACAATAATACCATACATTCTCAGACTAACTTTAGCATACGAAAACTTAAATTAACCTGAGTTAATTATTTTATTGACAATTTTTTTTATTGCCTTGGTATGAAGTCACATTAAACATAAATATTGTTATTACAATTATTAAATTATGAATAGTTTACCAAAAATTTCAATTACATAATAGTATCACATCATTACCTCACTTACGAATATTTTTCTCATTGCAACTACATGTTGTGACATTAAATATGCAATTATTAAAAGTACAATTGTCAAATCATAAATCATGTCTTTTCATTGTCAAATCTAGATCATCATATTTGTGAGTATCCAATTCTTGACTATTTTTTCTTTTGTTAGGCAGAGTAGGCTGGACAGTTGGATTATTATTAAAAGTAAGTTTTATCGCAGGTATCTCAATGAACAACTTTTTATTGTTACTAATATCTAGTTCATCTTCAGTCGTTATTGGTACAGTATGAGTTTTTTCCTTCACTTACTTGAAATTGGATTAACTTCATGAAGGTTATTAGTATTATTAGCGTCATTAATGTCATTAACGTCATGAACGGTAAAATCGTCTTCAAAGTCTGACCAATTTAAATTAAAATTATCAGTCTCATTCTCAATAGTTACATTCTTACTGGTTGATGGTTTTGGGAAAAAATTTGTTGTACCTTTCTGCGTAATTCCATTATAGATCATCTGCCTGTTATGCATTGAATTCTCTGGGCTATCATCTCCCTAGCTGTTTAATCATTTGCATATTGGTACCAGAATCGGAAAGAAGAGTTGCAGACGTTCTTCTGAAGCAGTGGCCGGTGTATCTTTTAATATTGGGCAGTTCTAAATAAGTAGCAATTCTGTTTGGGATTGTTCCCATTGTATGTCTTGCTATGGGCGTTCGAGTACATTTACACCTTCTTGATATTGAATAAAAAATATATCGCTGAAGTTATCAGGTGGTCGTAGTGGAATGTATTTTTTAACTGAAGGGTAAAAGAAAGTTCCAATAATAAACTGTCCAGGGTAATCATATTTAGTGTCGTGAATTGATACTAAATATTTATCCTTCAAGTCTTCTACATCTTGAACTCGCAGTTTTAACATTTCGTCGCATCGTAAACAGCCACATATTCCAAATATGAGAGCGACCTGTGAAAATTGAAATTAAAGATAATAAATGTTATTAAATAGTGATAACAAAGACGTACTATTTGAAAAGTTAATATGTAAATAATTCATTATTGCTAAATATACACTATTGGGAGCTTCATTCATAATTTTTTTTAATTTCGTCACATCTTAAAACAAAAGATTTTTTTGGCTTCTGTTCTTTGGCGTTTGTTGTGATCATACTTTTTAGGTTTATGAAATTTGCTATATTAATATCGTCCTTTGCACTTAATGTTTTCTTGAGCATACTCCATAGGGTTAATGGATTCAATCTGTTTTTCAAACTGTCAAAGTAAACAATTAAATTGTTTTCCTCCGAACTCGATAGAGAATTTCAATTTTTTTCTCGCCATCTTTTATGTGTTGTACACTAACAGATAACGATCAGCTGATTTTTTTGGGCAATGTTTCACTCTCCACAATAGTTTTTGCTTCTTTGTCAAAATTTGTAATCACCTCTTCTTCATCTGAGGAACCTTCAGATGAAGAGTAATCCATGTTACCTAGATTTTTTGTTTGATATGTGTATAAGTTGAATTTCACTGATAAATATTTTTATCATTTAATGGCAAGTGATGGTGTGCACAAAACGTAACATAAGAATAAATTGTTGTATTATGTTTATCATTAAGCTGTTATTTTATTCATCATATGTATAATAATTATAAAAACGTGTTTATATTTTTAAAATTATCAATTTTAAGGTTATGCGCTATCGTGTTAAAATACCGGGAAAATACAGAGTATACTGCACTAACATGGCCATTGCTCTACTACCGACCACAGAAATTTCGTAGCTTAGCCCATCAGAACGCGCTGCAGCTCGTGCAGTCCATAAAAGTCGCTGTTTTCGGCGTTTAAGGCGGCCAGAATTATCGTACTTTAGGTGGGTCGATCCAGAAAATACAATACTTTTGTTCGAGGTTTTTAATTCGCTTAATAATTTTTTAATTTCTAAAATTGTATTTTGTCTGTAACACTTGATTGGAGAACCTTCTATAGCCTGTAATACTGACTTGGAGTCACACATAATAACAGCTCTTTGAATCGGATTTAAAGTACACCAAGTTAACGCTTCTGGTATGGTGGAAGCTTCTGCAGAAAAAACAGAACAATAGTTGGGAATTCTAAATCTTTCTACATAATTAATATTTGAAACAAAAAATGCTTCGCCAGTTCCTTCATCACATTTCGATCCATCAGTGTATATGTAGTAAAATTGTTCAGTTCAGTTTCCAAAATTAATTGGTTAATACGGGTAATTTCGTAAAAAGAGGGGTATATGATGTTAGGTACAGTGACTAAAGATTCATAATTTAATTGAAATATAGGGAATTTATTTTGCTTTACGATAAGATTTTCTTTACTGTTGATATTAAGAAAAGCGTCTGCTAATGGAGGACTGGTTTTTATTCTCCAGTATGGCATAGTGAGATTGTTAGTGTTTATTGCTGAAATATTTTGAACCATGTACGTGTTAAATGTTCGGTATTTAATAAGAAGCTTTTCGGCTTGCTGTTGCCTTCTAATATGCATTTCTGCTAGGACAGCTTGATTAGGTGATGACTCCTAAGCATATTTTTAATGATTTGTATTGAATTCGATCAATAGATATTAAATTGATTTTTGATGAGGAACCATAAAATGTACACCCGTAATCCAATATTGTACGGATAAAAAATAAAGTAAATATTTGAATCAGCTTCCCATGTTTGTTTGGGAATGTGAATTCATCCAGAGAAAGAGTCCTGGACGTTTCCAGTCGATGTCGTCTAAAACATACCAGAGCAGACTTTTCCGAAGATACACTAAAGCCCATATTTACCAGCCATGGTTTGAGTACCTGAATGAATGCTCGTAAGTCTTTAACACATTCTTCATATGAATTACGAGTGACGTAGAAACTTAAATCATCAGCGTATTGAATTCGGTTAATTGTTTCACCACCTAACCTATGCAGCTCTTCAGTATAAAAACAGCAAAGCAAGGGTATTAATTTGGATCCCTGTGGTAAACCGTTGAAGACTGTACGTGGACCATGTAACACGTTATTATGGTCACGGATAAAATTTTTTCTATTTGTGAATAAATTAACTACATTAGCACTAACCTTTTTGCTAATACCAGCATCTACCATTTTTCCAAATAAAATATTTAAATCTACTACACCATATGCACCTGTCGAATCGATAAATAAACATAATGTGTACTGATTGCTGGATAAACATATTTCAATATTTGCAACTAATGCACCTACAGCATCCACTGTGCCCAGTCCCCTTCGGAAACCAAACTGCGTCCTAGGAAGGATAGATCTACTTTCAAGAAAATGTTCAAGTCGCAGCTTGATTAATCTTTCAAACGTTTTTTTTATAAATGACAATAAGGAAATAGGTCGATATTATGAAGGAGACTCTGCATCTTCATTTGGCTTTAAAATGAGACAAATTATAATATTTTGTAAATCGTCGCAATATTCTTGTTTCGCCCACAAATCGTTAAAAATATTCACCGATAAGGGTAGCTTTTGAATACTTTTATAAGTAAAACTATCTAGACCTGGGGCTGTGTTACGACTATGTTTTGTAGCAAATTCTAGTTCATCTATTGTAACATATTTTAATGAATAATCCGTAGGTTGAAAACCAAATGAATTGCAACTTAAGAGATTGGATGCGGAAAAAGGAGCTAGTTTATTTAAATTTTTTTCAATTAGCTCTTTAGGAGTAGGCTTTTTACGATTTCGATTGCAGTCACTGCTCATAGATCTAATATATCTCCATATATCAGTTAGTGGTGCAATTTTATTGAGCTTATTCAAAAACGTCGTCCAGCTGTTCCGTTGTTTAACTTTAAATAAACGTTTAGCAGTAGCAGTTGTATTTTGGAAGTTCAAAAAATTTTCAAAATTTGCTAGAGTTCTATATTTTTTTAAAGCTTCTTTTCGTTTCTTGAATATTATTGTACATTCCTCGTCCCACCATATAGGATTAGGAGTAATCGCTATTAAAGGCTCATTACCGGCATGGATTGAGACGCAGGTCGACTTTTCAGCCAGAGTGTTGGAGGTGAGAGTTAAGAGAATTGCTGAGTGATTGTCTCTTGGGTTAATTCTAGTAGGGGAACCGTCGTTGAGAGCTATATGTTCTAAGTCATCCATAGCTTCTACCAGAATTTTTCCGTGTCGATCATCAGGAATTGTTAGGCTAATGGAACCGTAGGGATCCGCAGTCAATATCACAACCTCACACACACATCATCAGGAATTGGTTCCCTTATATCGTGATGAGCATTAAAATCCCCACAAAAAGTTCACTTGGGAATAGAATCGTTTTAGAGATATTAATCTGTATTCAAAAATATTGATTATTTCAGCCTTATTATTGCGTATTCTTTTTTTTAGCTTATAATTAAATAGCATTAATTGTCATTATTTGAAGTCAATCGCATCGTACAGTGATAAAAATGGCTCGTTTAGAAGTAAACAATGAATATTATCTAAATTTACTTTTAATACATGGTGAATATGACAGAGTTGTTACTGGAACATGTATCGTCCCCGACCCAGCTGTCACACAGTGAAGAGAATATTTAACAATTTAACACAATTTGGTTGTTTTCAAGCAGAAGTTAAGAAAGTGAAGCCTGTTGTAGATGATAGTGATCATGAAATCCATGTCCATTTTACATTTGTTTAATGATAATATTGCGAATAATGGTCTTTTGCTCATAATTTTGGACCTAATCGATATTATTTGACATGCAAAGTCTAGTTTTGTAGATCTCTGCAGGAGGGAAAAAGTTCTTAACGTTTTTTCTGTCAAATTGAAGGAAAAAAAATGTATACGAATCATTCATTTTCACTGAAATCCCACCCTTCTTACATTGTTAAGCAATTTTTCACAACGACTTCAGCGGTAGGGATCACTTTTGCCGTTTTTACACGCAAAATCAGCCACTACAAGAGAAACAATGTGAAATGGTGATGTTTAGGATATATTTCTTGGACTACATGTGACCATCTTCAAACTTGGTACATTGTGTAACCCTGCCGTGATAAATTGTTTACTATAAACCCTGTTTCTTATTACCAGCATAAGTGTTCAACGAGGGAGGGGCAAAGGTTAAATTTGGTTTAATTTTTTTGGTTTTTTTTTACAAATTTTACAGTAAATTCAGAAACAATGAGGTATTTTCCAAAAAAATGCTGCTGTTTGAATTCGCTATTATGCACCCGTTAGGAGGAACTTTTGGATAAATGTAAATTAGGTTAGAAGGACAAAAAATCACATCTAGTCTCTGTTGGCAGGAGAGTTTCTGAGCACCCTGTATGTTACCTTTTCACTTTGACTAGATATTACTCAAATTATGAAAGTATTTGTTTTGCAGCAATTCATTCTTTTACAAGCTTAATACCAAAAACCACTCTCTACAGAGTGACTTTTAAGTATGGAACGCCTCAATTATTTCGGAAGCGGATCCACGATTTTTATAGATTTTGGTGTGCAAAAATCTTGTTATATGGCAGATATTATGGTGGTATTTACATTGTTGTCATATCTTTCCTTTTTTCGGAATAATAATGAACTTGCCCTAAAAGGCAATAATTAATGAGTACAATGTTAAACAAACCAATTATGCAGCTCGGCGCCGATTCCCGCGCACTATAAAATTTTGTCTGGAGAATAGAGTAAATCAGGGTGATATGGTGAAGAAAAATATTGAGCCTCATAAAATAAAAGAAATTGTTTATTGGAACAAAATAAAAACACTCTTTTTTCAAAGATTCATAGGCCAGAACATATGAGTGTCAAATATTCTACAACGCATAACAAAAGTGAAAAAAATGGGATTTTTATCAAATCCACCATTTCACCCATACATAAGGGTGAAATGGCGAATGCACGTCCTTTTTGGTGCAGCTGTACAGTTCACCGCACCCTACACAACAACACTCTTCATCATCCACGTCGTCATCATCATCGTCTTCCAAGTGAATATCCAGCGAAGATTCGGATTCAGTGTCAGACGTAAAATTTTTTCGTTTCTAGCCTGCTTGATTTTTTCCTTTCGCCTTTCGCTCCACTCTTCCCTGACTCGATGGTTTTGTTCAGTCGTTTTCTACGTAGATTGTCGAAATTTAAATTAGAATTCAAAATCTCAGGTAAAGCTCTGGAATTCTTCTTTGGAGATAGGTATCGACGAAATTTGATCCAAGAGTTTCCCAGGGGTTATTTCAGATTCTCCTGTAGCCAATCTCAAAGTTTGATAGCTGGCTTCTGATGGGAGTTGCACTAGGGGTTGCATGTTCTCCGCCTGTTCAAATTCCTGATGACTCTACTTTTGCAGTTGCTGCTTCCGCGGGATTCAGGTCTTCATGCCAGTGCGAACAACCTGGTTAAGGTGAAATAGGCTCACGTCGCTCCTTGTTTTCCTGTTGTTGTTCCGGCGTGGATATCAAAAAGACGTATTCGGGAATTGCATCAGGATTGAAGGGGTTGATTCCTGTACTTCTGAAACCCGATATGGCATTCTCTGTCGTAGCTGCTTGTACCCATGCCCTTGTGAGCAAACCTCCAAACACGAGTCTTGAAATCCTCCTATTTGGATTAATTTTGATGTAGGAATTGCACGCATTGTATAATAGGATTTGAGAGCTTTAAAAAAGGCGCTGTCTAGTGGCTGCAGATAGTGGGTCGTGTGGTTTGGTAGACAGAGCAAAACTATGTTATTCTCTTCTGCAAACTCCAATGTATCTACGTTGCTGAAATATGAGCTATGTCCGTCCAAAATGAGCACGACTGTTCCCTCAGGCTTCCTGGGTGTAAAATGGTTCCTCAGCCACAGAAGGAAAATATCAGTGGTCACGTACGCTGACTTTTGTAACATGAAAATAAGAGAACCCGGTGGCATACTGTCCTTGTACTCGGCCTTTCCACTTTTGTCCTTAAAGACACACCCCCTCCCCATTGCAGCAAGCAATCACAGATATAGTTTCGCATTTTTCACCGGATGTTATTGCTGGAACGCTCTTGGATCTCTTTGCTGCCAACACATAACCGGCTTGGCTTTATTATTTAGCTGAAGTCCGGACTCATCCACGTTGAATATGTTTCCTGGCTTATCAAGAAGGTTGTGCTCAACTAAGATGCAATGAAAAGTAGTCTGAAACGTTTCTCTTGTTCAAACCCATTGATCGTGCTTGTGAAACTCCCTCCGCTTTGCGAACCGGTAGTTCTTGACTTCTTTTTAAGAATAAATGTAGCCATTCCAGCTTTTTCCTTTTCTTTGTTAAATTTGTGATGCTGGTTGCATTTCTCAGCCAGTTTATATGCCATGTACCTTACTTCTGTCCTTGTCGGTGAAAATTAGAATTTTTGTAATTTTAGAATATGTTTCACCATCTTCTCACATTGAGACAGGCGGTCCACCCAAAGCTTTTTTTGTTAACCACTCGTTTGCTATTCTTCTTTTCAGCGTTGACCATTGAACGCCAAACTTCTTTGAGGCTGCATTGACGCTCATTCCATTTTGAACTGCTTTTACGGCATCTTTAAGCTGCTACTCTGTCCAATCAGCAAAATGTAGGCATTTTTTCCTGGATCAATTGTGATAAAAGGAGCTTGTCTTAGACCAAGAAATACGAGTACAGTATTCTATTTTCATTATGACTAACCTACCAAACTAAACCAAACCACCCCATCAAATCAAACAGTAAAAAGTTAGACTAAACTTAGGTAAACCCTCTCCGCTAGAAAAGGTAAAACGTGACGTTATCCCTACAGCAGAACATTGAATAAATCAGAATATAACTAACTTCCAATGGAGAAAACACTTAAAATGCATGCGTTTGAAAAAATTTGTTGGGATGTTAATAAATAATGCGCTATCCATAAGAAAAGTCTTTCGCCATATCACCCGTGCCCGAATTCACCGTATCTCCCATTTGCTCCGGTGAAATGGTGAATATCATGGCAAAAAATTACAATTGTTTGAGGCAACGATTTTAAACAGTCTAAGAAGACAGAACATAAAGAATAATACCTCGCGAACTCTGCTACATGAAGTAAAATCTACAAACGCATGCACCTTATAAACATTATTGAGCATCTAAAACATTTTTGTAACAATTACTTACGGACATCTGTGCACCCGATTCACCCTCTAGAACATGTTTTATATTTTTACTCCAAAAATTTTCGCAAGAACTTTTGGTCGCATCATATAGCATATTTTATTGACGAAAATTCTCGTGGTAAACTTCAGAGTAATTTTCGGCATACTTATTTGCTATGTAATACGGCTCTAATGCAATCTTACAAAAAAAACATTATTGCTGACGTTGATTCAATATTTTATTCACTTCCAAAGCATCACAACGTAATCTTCTCTTACACCAGAAATGCGTCCTTTTGTAGGCAATTTGTATATATCAGAAATGGTTGTCGTTTCCTTACTTCGAACATGACTATTACGCGAAGATTCATTCCGCACTTAATCTAATAAATCGATGGTACAGTGGTACCGTCGGTACTGCACCCATGTACATTTTTAATTTCTGTTCGTACGCCAGATGAAAGGTCTGTAAAGTTTCGAACATTTGGCCATAAGTCACGTGCAAATAATGAATATTTCAAGCGGTACGTATGTATTGGATATACGTCGTGAGGGTATTTTAAAGCTTAACTGAAAAAAAAGTAAAATGAGGTAATAATAAGAATTTATTGTTGGTTATTATTCAAATTTCAAGCGTACCAAAGGAGTACTGTTAGAGGCGGCAATAAACTTTTATCACAGATAGCTATTTTGCAAAGAAATCATCATTAGAAGCTACCCACTTTTTATTATTGACTTATGATTGAGACCGGTGAATATATTTATGAATAAAGGAGAGAATATCACTTTTGAGGCTTCTAAAAATTAGTTCGAAGCATAATTTCAACTTATGCATTTGTCACAAATCAATTTAAATCTCTTTATAATCAGAGGCAGTTAGTTAAGTAAAGTTAAATTAAGTGTCGTGTAGAAATTCACGTCATAGGAAAGTGTGACCAGATCAATATTGATAAAATATATAGGAGACATAGGATTATTTCCAAGTCGACTACTATTAGAACGCTGAGAACAAATGTTATAGAAAAACGTAATGAGCACTCCTTTGGGAACCGGAATCCTTTTGCAGGTGAGATCAAAAGGATGCATAAGTTAGGGTAAGACTGCACCAAGAGTATTGACATGAGTCCAAACAGGACACTGCCGCCGGAGTGAGTATTTCTGAAAAATACTCTAAACACTGAAACCTTGTGGATTGTTATTGCCTGACAATTCGATTGGTGGCTCCAGTTTTTTCGAGAATCTACACCTTTAAATAGTGTTTTTAATTTTCGTGTAAAAAGCAAAAGGGCCAATAAACCAGGAAAAGATTAGCAGTAGTGTACCCGAGGGGGTTTTTATTCAATGAGTTATGGAAGTGAGAGAAGTCGAAACATTCGAAAAACGCGAACTCTGAAACAAAAAGTAGAAAATTGGATAGCAACGACGTTGTAATGGGTATCGATTCATGAGTTTATTTTTAATAATTTTCTTTTATCATAGGCGCACTATGAAATTCTTATCCAAATAAAAATTGAAAGTTATTTGAATTTTAAATTTCAACACACCTAGAACAATGGGTATATTCTCAATATCTTACTCGATAGGTTAAATGTCGATTTCGCATGAGACATACCCATTTAACACATTCGTAAAGGACGACCAGAGATCTAAGAAGGTCGTAAATCAATATAATCCGACGACTCTTATTATTACCTATTGTTCGAAATATAGATAAGCAATAAAAGTGTGTATTTGGCATTTAATGCAACGGTTTAAAAAAAATAGAACTGGTATCCAGTGTTGCAAAGAGACTTTAAGGAGTTATTTTTTTTTATAAATACCTTCAACTTATCTACTGTTATAATTATTGCTTGTAATACACAATAATTATTTAATTATTAGTATTTTTCAACTCTATATCTCTTGCTGATGTTCCTGTATCTTTTCTTCACTTTTCTGTATTCTTCTATTCATACTTGTTTTTGCTTTGTCTAATTTTGTAACTATTTCTTGTGCCATTCTATCAGTTTGTTGTGTTATTTCCTATAATCTATTTTCTATAGTACGTTGTAACAAAGCTTTACATTCTTTATTCTCTCTCTCCAATTCTTCCTTCAATTCTTCATGTTTGTTCAACAATTCTGTCTTTATATTCTTTTCCATTTCTTCTACTCCTTTTTCCACATCTTCCATATGTTTATTCACGCTCTGATTATTATCATCCATTTTTTTATTCACACTCTGGTAATTATCATCGATCTTGTGACTAGTTTTCACCACATTTTCCATCATTGTCTTCATCGTTTCATATAATGTTCCTTTGTCATTGATTTGTTCTGGTCGATCCTTTTGACTATGTGTTGCCATAGAAGTAATTTCTTATTCAGAATCTCCTCTTCCCTGACTGCTAGTTCCTTATTCTCCTGTTTCTCCAGTTTCTTGTGCTACACTTCTTCCTTTTCTGTGTTCTTCTGATTTCTTTTTTCTCGTGTATTAGGTATTGTTGAAATTAATTAATTTTAATAAAAAATTTAAGCATTGATTATTATAATATTTTATGTAGAATAAATTGCTAGTAAATAAAAAAGAGCCCCACGTTGGGCTCCATTTGTTATAATTATTGCTTGTTATGCACAATAATTATTTAATTATTAGTATTATTCGACTCTATATCTCTTGGGGCGGCTCTTTCGAAGATTAAAGAAATAGACAAATGAATTTATGTTGAATTTTGATAAACTTTATTTGAACAATTTTAAATTTATTTTATTTATTAAACGAAAGATATTTGTTTAATTGTTTGTCAAATATTAAAAAGAAACAACTATTATTATTTATATTAATATTCAAATACTATCAAATTCTAATTGGCAGCTTCCGCAAATATCCATTCATTCATTAATAATCTTATTAATTTTAAATTGTCTTAAAAAAATATTTATTTAACTCTAAACAATGTACTAATGAATGAACTAAATTTTAATATTAAATTTTTACTAAATATTCATGGAAAAATGTCTTGATCATATTCTTACACAAACTAACTCTAATCACAGTCCTATCGATTCTTATTTAGAATCGATTCTTGGCTATCGAAATACGTGCACTGTGAAACATAACCTTTAACAGTAAATCACACCATAATGGACAACATGATGGACAAGATTAGATATCTACAATTATTTGATACAATTTTAGTATATAAAGGTAAATTTAACTATTAATTTCCTAAACACAACTTGTTATTGAACATTTTGTTGATAATTATTACTGCAAATGGTTATTTCAACGGCTTGTTCAATAGATATGTTTTGAAAACGAAATTGTTTGTTACTCTAGGTGATAAAATACCACAATGGCGGTTCTCTCTCGAAATCAGAGATGGATTTTGAAATCTCCAATATCAAAATACAGCAATCAACATAACAATATCATGTTTCTGGATCTAGTCTATGTCTTGGAATGTGAATTAATTATTCCATGTGTTATTTTATAAATCTCCAATATCAAAATACAGCTATCAACATAAAAAAAAATGAAAAGAGATTATTGATTAGTAACGAGAAGAAAAGAAAAAGGGTTGGTGTGTGAGGATTAAAAAAATATTGAAAGTTAAAATTAAAGTTAGTAAATGCTAAAAAATTAAGAGAAGAATATACATGGAAAGCATGGTAAAGGACAATTAACACTTACCTGTTCATTTATAACACGTAAAGTTATATTCCTGGTAAGACAATTTTATTACCTTGTATAAAATAACACATGGAATAATTAATTCACATTTCAAGACATAGACTAGATCCAGAAACAAGATATTGTTATGTTGATAGCTGTATTTTGATATTGGAGATTTCAAAATCCATCTCTGATTTCGAGAGAGAACCGCCATTGTGGTATTTTATCACCTAGAGTAACAAACAATTTCGTTTTCAAAACATATCTATTGAACAAGCTGTTGAAATAACCATTTGCAGTAATAATTATCAACAAAATGTTCAATAACAAGTTGTGTTTAGGAAATTAATAGTTATATTTACCTTTATGTACTAAAAGTGTATCAAATAATTGTAGATATCTAATCTTGTCCATCATGTTGTCGATTATGGTGTGTTTTACTGTTAAAGGTTATGTTTCACAGTGCACGTATTGCGATAGTCGAGAATCGGTTCTAAATAAGAATCGATAGGTCTGTGATTAGAGTTAGTTTGTAAAAGGATATGATTAAGACATTTTTTCATGAATATTTAGTAAAAATTTAATATTAAAATTTAGTTCATTCATTAGTACATTGTTTAGAGTTAAATAAATATTTTTTTAAGACAATTTAAAATTAATAAGATTATTCATGAGTGAATGGATATTTGTGGAAGCTTCCAATTACAATTTGATAGTATTTGAATATTAATATAAATAATAATAGTTGTTTCTTTTTAATATTTGACAAACAATTAAACAAATATCTTTCGTTTGATAAATACAATAAATTTAAATTTGTTCAAATAAAGTTTATCAAAATTCAACATAAATTCATTTGTCTATTTCTTTAATCTTCGAAAGAGCCGCCCCAAGAGATATAGAGTCGAAAAATACTAATAATTAAATAATTATTGTGTATAACAAGCAATGATACATATACTTTATTTATATGCAAAAAACAGCAACTTTACAAGTGTGTGTAAAATAAATTTAATTCTAAATAACTTGAATTTTATAAACTTTCTGAACTATAATCGCATCCATTATCGTGATGTTTATAAATGTTTTTCTGTTATATATCATATATATAAATATATATAAACAGTTCTCAATTATATTCAAGCGATTTTTATTAATAACTATCTTAACCCAATATCATTATACCTACCTCTAAAACAAAATTTAATGGCTAGGTACAACTCTGCGTAGACTCGACCGTCTGCTGTTAACTCAAGTGCTGGGTGATTAACGACCTTCTTAGATCTCTGGTCGTACTTCACCTCCTTGGTCGACCACGATGTGAACACTTTACAAAAAATTACCAATTTCCGAATGAAAAATCGACTATTTTTGAAGGCAAGTACTTTTCGTCCGCAAACACTTTTCATCCGCAAACTCTTTTCTCTTTCTCCCGCTGTGCATAAGATGAGTTTAATACTCGAGATTTTTTCAATTCAATTCAATATTCGAACTAGCTTTAAATCTAACAATACGTTGAGATCTATACTAACGAAAACTAAACCAAAAAATGAAGAACAATCAACAAAAAACTGCATATATCAGATATCCTGTGAATGCGACAAATTTCATTTAGGTGAAACATCTAGACCATTGAAAATCCGAATAAATGAACACAAAAGTATATTAAAGATAGGGAGTTCTTTAAGTCAGGTATATGCAAACATGCATGGGAAGAGGGACATCATAATCAATGGGATTCGGCTCACATAATATTGAAAGAGCACAATAGTAAAAGAAGAAAAAACAAAGAAAGTGCTTTAATTCAACTAAATGCGGATAAATGTGTAGCTAGTATTTCAGCCGAATATCATAGTGTCATAAGTTTTTATCCAGGTTTTCTCATGATTTATTATTGGAATTGTTGTTAATAAATACACATACCTCAGTACACAAAATCACAAAACTGATTTAGACATATTTAAAACAAGAATAATCATATCACAAAAAAAGTACCTAACACCAAACGCGAGAAATGATTTGGAATGCCCAAATTATGTTTTTAAACATTTATTTATTATTTTAATTATATGAAATCTAACAATAATTAGTCTTTATACTACAAAAGTTAACAATAGAATGAATTCTACATTATGAGTTTGGAAAAGAAAGAAAAGATAAAAAATGCTGTATCGGAGGTTTCTAGGAATGGTGATAATGATGATGTCTGCTTATCATACGTGGAATAGGTACTGATGTAACTTCTCCCTCCTCAAATTCAACTCCGAGGGTTAGCGAGGGAGTTGAATGTTGGCAAGGTCCACATGTCTCTCGAAAGTCGCCTAACTATATAATAGTCTATAAGTAGGAAGCAATATATCAGAATTGTCCATATGCTTGGAGTTTGGGGTATTTTTGATGATGTCATATCTGGATAATTTTCAATTATTCCTGTTTTAATGTTTAGAAGTTCATCTAAACTGGTTCCTTGTAGCTGTATTTGGGTAGCTATCTTTGGATTATCTGGATGTTGAAATTTTAAATCTAGGAACCATACTAGCTGACTGTGGATGCTGGAAGGTTTCTCGTTCAGAATTTTCTTTTGGTTGGTGTCGATAAGGCAACCTTTTGGAATGTGGAAAAGATATGTTCCTATTATTTCAATGATTTCTACTTAGCTGTGGCAGATGAGTGTGACGGCTTCTTTAGTTGGAAAACTGCAATCTATTGGTCGGTGTTGTGTAGTCGTTCGAAAAGAGGTTTAGTGTTGATTATTCGTTTTTTTTGGCAAGTGGAGGTGTTTTTGGTATTTAACAGCTCTATTTCGCATGGATTTTCTTCCTTGGTGTGTTGCAATTTGATTTCTTCACATAGGTATATTGTCGCTGGGTATAGCTCAAGACATGGATTGCTCATAAATGAATATTTTGGATAATTTTTTAATACATATTTATTTTTTGGTATAAATGTTGTTTCTAGGAATGGTGATGGCTGCTTATCATACATGGAATACTGATGTAACTCGCGTTTTATTGACAAAATTTCTGGAATAAGCAAAAAATCTTTACCCTTAATAAAACCGTTCCTGGAGCGTGCACTTCACTGGATCCCATTTCTAGTAGACTATATTTATTATTGTTAGAATGTCAAATCTAGTTACTTTTGGTGGTGTGTTTGAGGATTCCTATATAGAATGCTTCTCTCAGTGTAAAAACAAGATATAGTGGACTATAATATTGTTATAAACAAATATTTTTTTTCACATTTCAACAGGGATGTGGTCTACTCTGAATGGACCTTCAAAATTTGATAACAAATTTTTTGCAGTCTTAAACTTCAAAATATTATTGATTGTCTAGTTGTCAAATTTTTTCATTAGTGTCAGGTAGGGACCAGAATTTAAAAAAACTTAATTGTTCTTGATAACGGTAGTTGGAACGCTACCGAAACGTTGAATTAAAAACAATAAAAAATATTGTAGTTTGATTTCCCAAAATAATTAACAAAAAGAATAATGAATACACCACAAGAAACATACAGAAAATATAATAATAATGATAACATTTTAACTGGTTGAAAATCGCATTTTATCTACATTCAATTATTTTCACTCAAAAAAAACTAGAAAATCGTCCTCAGCTATTTTCTAAAATGTTAATTGTAAAAATTGCTTCAAATAAATGTTTCAGATATTTTTATTAACTAGGTAGGTACAACTTTGGTGGAAAGCATTTCCGCTACGATATCAGGTTTTATGGTAAATCGCAAAAAAATTTGTTTTTCTCACTAGTACGGAAATTGATACTTTTCCGCAAGCGACCACAGCGTTCAAGTGTAGAAAAGACAGTTTCCGCAAGTGTTAGGAACAACATTTTTTTATGAGCGGGTGGAAAATGAAAAAGCTTTTTAAAAAATAACTAGATACAAACGAATAAGTTACCTACGCACGGAGTGCGGAAAAGTAGAACTTTTGTAAACTCATAGTCTAATCAACAAGTTGAAAATGGTGAAAAATAGAGATACTGCTCCTAGAAATATGTGTGATAGCTCATTGTATTCGGAGTTATGTCTAGAAAAATGTATTGAGAGCGTTGATTAGCACATAAAAAATTTCAAAAGTTATCTCCATTGTTTATGATTCTATTTCAACGCTGAAAATAGGTCTCCGTCCGACATTTTGGGTTTTCGTGTGCATCGTCAGAAGCAAATAATTCAAGTTAAATAATTTTTCAAAGAATTGATAGTTAGTTTTAAGTAATTATGGTGTATTCGGAACACTTCAAAGTTAGGCAATTGTTGATTAACAAAAATTTCTTGTAACTTTTTTCTTTATTGTAAACTAAAAAATATGTTTATATAATTGTCCTAAAAATATTTCGCGTCGTGGAGCCCTTCCAAGAAAACTTTGTTAATGAACAATTGCCTAACTTGTTGAAAAATTGTCTTTCAATAATTTTTCCAACGGCAGTGAATTCTTTGAAGTGTTCAGAATAAACCATAATTCTTTCAAATTTTAAAATCATCAATTAATATCTTAAGAAAATTATTTAATGTGACCTTTTTTCAGCGTTGAATTAAAATATTAATTAATCGAGATAGAGTTCCGAGATCCAGGGTTTTTTTATTGGAAACTTCCTCCTCTTTGAAAAACTTTTTTTTCTAATTTCTTAAATGTTATACTTTTCGAGATATTGGCAAAAAATGAAATATCTTTTTTGTAATCTTTATTTGTTTATAACTTTTGAAATTTTCTATGTGCTAATCTAATGAGTTATCAGATATATTTTTAGGAGCAGTACCTCTATTTTTCACAATTTCCAACGAGCTGACTAGACTATCAATCGAAACTCGTAGAAAATTCCCTAAAGAGACTCCTAATTTATTCTTTCACTTTACATCGTTCTAATTTTTGTTAATATGGTTAATTGAAACTTTAGCAACAATATTCTCTTCAGCTCCGGATAATAGCAGTCTATTTCAATTTTCTATCAATAAAATGATTACCAAGCTGCTAATTTCCAAAGGTTTTGTAAACACGCTGTAATAAATATATAATAAGCTTCTGAATTAGAGCGAAACAAATCATATACCGTCTCAGCAAATAAATTAAATCAAAATAAAAAAAATTAACAGAAATCAGTAGTGGTAGTATAATTATTACTATCTCGAACATAATTAAGATTAACAATGAACGTCCGTGATACGGCATATTAATTCCATTTACAAAAATTACAACGCTGCAATTACACAGTCAAGTAGTTAATAACAAGCAATAACATTTTTTTCATGCTGTAATATGTAACATGAGTAATAGAGGGTTTGTCAAACCATAATCGATCTACAGTATAGTTGTTATAATACATAGTTACTGGTTTTCAATTTAACTGAATTGCATAATAAACTTTTCTTTATCACCATTTCAATATAATAAATAATATTCCCATGGATTTATATTTTTGTTCAAGACCATTTGATAATTTTAACATTTCACGTGTGCTTCTTCAAGTATAATGACGTTCATTATTCGCTGTGGATAATGAACAGGTCACGTGACAATGATAAATAGGACCTATATTGAAGGTTATTTATATACAAATGTTACAATATAACGAATAAAAATATCCACCGTGTCCAGGATTCGAACCCTACAACTTCAATTCTTCATTTTCGCAGCCTGACCTCTTATACCACTCCGCTACGAAGACATAATAATTTATTAAACAGGCTGTTGTATTTAGATCGTTTTATATACAGTTTTTTCATCTAATGTTCAAAGATGTATGTCAAAACTAAGAAAGTGACTGATTGTAAGAATTTAAATTATTATACTAATATACCATGACACTTAATATGGAACCCCCACCAAAAATAAGAGAAGCAGCACAAATAGTCTCCTTAAATTTATTGCCAAAAAAATCGATACACAAAATGTATAAATAAGTAATCAATAGTCGAGGACATAATATTGTATTCTACTTGCCTACAATTGCTATTATTCACTTTGGTGTTCATATCTCCAAACGCTTTATCGTTAATAATAGCCCATGCATTATATGCTTGTTGAATAATATACTATTATTTGATTTTGGAAACATACCCTACTATTATTACACTTATTTGTTATCAAGACTTAGTTGTGGATATTTTCAGTCTGCTAAATTTTAAAATTTCAACACCGAACCAGTTCACAATCACTACATAACCAGGTTATGTTTTTCAGAGACTGAGGGTAAACTGTATCACCAACGTACCAAAATTTCCAACTTAGTAAAAATTTCAACACACTTTTAATTCGGAATTTTTATTGTAAATGTACCTACAGGATTTTGAAAATTTGGCAAAATACATATTTAATCATAAGCCTTTCTGTATAGGTCTTCCAAAACGAGCCAAACCCAGGAGTGGGACTCCGCACACTATAGAATTCTACTGACGACTCTATTCACAAGTCTTTAGTCGACAATTTCTTCATAAAAACTTCAATTTCTTTCAAACGGTTAGTAATACGTCAGGTCTAAAAGAAGAGTTGTCGACAGAAAACACCGTGAGACTTTTGACTGGAATAATAGTAAGCTGCTGTAGAAAATGACCGGTAGAATTCTATAGTGTGCAGAGTCCCAGTACAGCTTCAATGACAAATGACTCAACGTCAATGTCAGTCTATTACCAGGAGTGGCACTCTGCACACCTTAGAATTCTACTATCGACTCTATTCACACATCTTTAGTCGACAATTTCTTCATAAAAACTTTAATTTCTTTCAAACGGATAGTAATAAGTCAGGAATAAAAGAAGAGTTGTCGACAGAAGACACCGTGAGACTTTTGACTGGAATAATGGTAAGCTACTGTAGAAAATGACCGGTAGAATTCTATAGTGTGCAGAGTTCCAGTACAGCTTCAATGACAAATGACTTAACGTCAATGTCAGCCTATTACCAGAAGTGGCACTCTGCACACTATAGAATTCTACTATCGACTCTATTCACACATCTTAAGTCGACAATTTTTTCATAAAAACTTCAATATCTTCCAAACGGATAGTAATAAGTCAGGAATAAAAGAAGAGTTGTCGACAGAAGACACCGTGAGACTTTTGACTGGAATAATGGTAAGCTACTGTAGAAAATGACCGGTAGATTTCTTTAGTGTGCAGAGTCCCAGTACAGCTTCAATGACAAATGACTCAACGTCAGCCTATTACCAGGAGTGGCACTCTGCACACTATAGAATTCTACTATCGACTCTATTCACAAGTCTTGTCGACAATTTCTTCATGAAAACTTCAATATCTTCCGAACGGATAGTAATAAGTCAGGAATAAAAGGAGAGTTGTCGACAGAATACACAGTGAGACTTTCCACTGGAATAATGGTAAGCTACTGTAGAAAGCGACCGGTAGAATTCTATAGTGTGCAGAGTCCCAGTACAGATTAGATTTGATAAGGTGGCTAAGTGGTGTATTCCGCTGCGACCTTTTGTCATTAGGACTGAACGTTCCGTTTTGTTTCTTGCCGGTGACTTCTCTTCGCCGTCACAAGAAACCGCACATTCGCCAGGCAGTCGCACTGACATAGGATGTGCTCTGCAGTTTTCTACTCTAGCTGACAAAATCTGCACACTGCTTCGTCAACTCAAATACTCTTGTGTGCCTACTAAGCTCACGGTGCCCCGTTAAACTACCTACTTCTATGCCTTTTTGTTACAAAACAAACGTCCATAAAGGTCAAAACAAACTATGCTTTGGTACGTAATGGCACCTTAAGAGTAAATCAAGGGAGAACCAATCGGTTACGGCGAACTGCATCCCGAATTTTTGGAAATGTCGAATTGCAGTCTAAATTTTTGGGTCGCTAACGCTGATAGTTACATTCAACATACTAAATTAGATTTGATTAGGTGGCTAATTGGCCTATTTCACTGCGACCCCTCCAGAACTATAGTGATCCCCTGAGTCTCCAGCCCGACTGAACTTTGCATGTAGTCTCTTGCCGGTGGCTTCTCATCGCCTAATGTAAAAAACTGCACATTTGTCGCAGTGGCAAAGGATGTGCTCTGCAGTCTCCTCCTCTTGGTGACAGAATATACACATGGCTCCGTCTTTCAACCCCATTAGCTTTGTGTGCCTGTAATACACTGTCTCATAGATTGCAGTGTCTTTGTCCACCATACTACTGATGCTCAGGCTATCATAGTGTATATGTTCCATGGAAGCCTTTGATCAAAATGTACTCTTAAGTACTTTGTTTTTTTGACAAATTGAAGCGAGGTTCCTCCTGGCACTATTGGTTTCAGGCCTTGTAGTGCCGTATTTTTCGTACTGTTAATAATTTGTAATTTTTTAGCATGGACTGTCAGTCTCTTTTGTATGCACCAAGGCAGGTTGCATTATTTTCGATATCATCCCAGCAAACTTGCCCCTGACTACAATAACAATGTCGTCTGCGTATACAAGACAGTGAAAGTCTGTCATAGAGAGGAGGTCGTCTACTAAGGTTGTCCATAGTAGCGGTGGTAACTCTCCCCATTATGGACATCTTCCATCCGTCCTTGCCTTGATGGTGACTTGCCGCAGAGTTCGTAGTAGGTACACGATAATACTTTCAGAACATTCAATTTTGGAGGAAGGGGATATAAATGTAAAGACTATACTATATTTCTTTTTCCGTAGGAGCAAAGTTCCTCATTATTTATTCAAAAGTACTATAAATATAGGGCGAGTCTTTCTTTTTTTCTATGTGAATAAAATGATAAAACAGGACGGTTTTACCAAAATTAAATCGACACGTCCTGTATCGCCTCAAATACAATAGGGTCGTAAAATTCGGCACAATGGTTGAGGATTCATTGATATGATAAGTCGGTGGCCAGTGTCGTGCAGTCAGTTTAGGGGTTTTGTCAAGTAGGGATGGTTTATAGCTACCTGGAATACTTTGTGACCGCATAGTTGTCAAACTTTCATTGTTTAGCAGTACCTAGAATACCTAGTTAATACCCATTTTCAGTAACGGATTATAGCAGGTATTTTGGCCCAATTGAATGGTCTCCGTAAAATCGACTCTTAATACTATCATACTATTTACTAATAATATGATACTTGCCCAACTTTTGGACTATTAAATAAACCCGACCAACCTTCAATTCAGGTCTTTACCGAAAAATGTAACGCCAATGGTTTATTGCCGCTTTATGGCTATCGACCCTTTCTTGTGCTCCTATGCAATAGGAAATCAAGTATAGTATCCTACACTATTAGATTGTCAAAATGAATCTATTTTCTGAAAAATCATTTTTCTTCGGTGTCTTTCAGTAGTTTCAACAAAATAACGGACGTTTCTGATTCTATAGCTTAACAATTATCATCTAAATAGACACTATGCTATTGAGTGATTTAGACTGCAATTAGGCATTTTTTTATTACCTGAATTAATTTCCACTGCAGTTAATATGCACCCGTAGATAATTTTGTTGAAATTTTTAAATAAAACACTCTGTAGAAATTTATTTGTTGAAAGCGATGCCATTCAAATGATTTATTGACATTATTTTTTGCTAATATTGCCCTGGCGTTTTTCTCATACGTTTTATCTTGCTGCATCAATAAATCTGACCGAAGGAGAGACACTATTAAAAAAGTTAACACTCGACTAAAAA